>CAJHNH020002236.1:183457-208457 GCA_905116865.2 Candidula unifasciata | reverse complement strand
CCAATATTAATAAGTTATTTTCCAGGAGATTTCGTGTCTTCCAGATAGTTTAAACAAACGTTGCAACAAAAACTACAAGATACAGTTTCCAGTTCAAAAACTCTATCACATGATCACACGTTGAACAACTACTGTCCATTTCAATAAACAAAGAATGAATTTCATGCCACCGCCCACTTAACGTTTCAGACATGTTTAGATTGCGATCAAATTCAATGATCCCATCAGTTTATTATTATTATTTTTTTTTTCTCTATTCCATTTTCAAATCTCTTTTCGCACCACAGCTGTCAATATATTTTATACAAGGGCCTCAACTCTGCCAAATTACGCAGAACAATAGCAGTATTAGTGTCCCCTTTCAACATTTTCATAATTTTTCAATCTTGGGCTCGCCGATAACATTTGTCATAGAAATCATCACATCTCGGCTATTGAATGTCCTTGGATAGGTTTATGGGACATAACAGCACCGATGCCATCCCCGCGTCTTCGGGACACGCCAGAAGACAAGTTTATTTGTTAGTCACGGTGTGTCAAGAAATATTACACCCAGCTAGAATCGTCCTCCTTTTTGCTTTCAAATAATCCCAAAACGGTGTCTAAACCCAAGATTTAACCTTAATCCTCCGCAATCAACGCGAGGTTCAGATGGCATTTTCCCCCTTCCCCTGTGGTGTCTTATCTTTCGTTTATTGTTTATTTTCATATCACCAAGGGCTAGTATAACGTACATATATATTTCAAGGTAGTTTAAAATTTAAACCTTTAGTTACAAGCTGCAGTAGCTACGGGAATGCAAGACTTTGCTCTTCCCAGAATTCGACACTTTTCTGTTGCTTATCGAAAGATACATCTAGCCCCCGCATGAAGAATCTGCGGGAAAGAAAAGCCGTAAGAAATGACGTACCTGGATCCCCTCTTAAAGAGCTGTCTTGCAGCGGCCCGGGTAATCCTATTCTTACAGATCCCGCTGTCACGGACGATCCTTCCCTTATTGCCAGGGACAACTCATTTTACGGCGTGTATGATCACACTGATTAGAAGGCTAGATAACTTCGTGTTGTAGTTTCTATATACAGGTACTTGCCGTTGAAATTTCTATATACGTATAATTTTCTTTGTACGTATAAATATATGTTTTTGTTGGGTTACCAGGTCATTTGAAAGGTATGTCAAGGAAATGGTAGGTAAGAGTGTAGAAGTTAACTCTTTTAGTCCCAAACAACGCATTGTATGTTGTGGCCTCCTTCCTCATGAATTACAGCCAGTGAATAATGTGTTCTCTTGCATTTGAAGCTTGGTCAGAGCATTTTCAAGAAATCTGGCTTTTCAGATAACCTCACTCATCGTGGACACAGAAGAGAAGAAATAACGACATTTTAAAAGATCTGAACATCGACGAAGATTGGCTAATCAACTGCATCCTGTTTCGGAAGCTGAAATATTTTGGTCATATCAAGCACCATGGCGGATTAGAAAACAAAAAAAATCAGAGCAGAGGGCATGGTACCGGGAAGGAGGTGCAGGGGCCGACCAACATGACCACGAGTGCAGGATATAAGTGACTCCTTGAATATGAAAGTGCACAAGACTGAAAGGGCTGGCGGGAGAGTTTCCTTCAGACAGACCGTGATAAGAGCGACGTTTTGCAAAGGACCTGATACATGATGGTTTTATGTCAGCTTCACAGAACGCAATATAATTTTTTTCAAGTCTTCATAAACTACAATGGAAAAAAAAAAGAAGTTTTTACTAACTTGTATTTACCACTTTTTAGGACAGCTTCTTCTGCCAATTACTGCTGGTACTCTCCACTTTGCAATGTTTAAAAAAAAAGTCGTTTAAACGGGTGGGAGGGTAGGGAAGTGGGGGGTCCTTGAGTTTCAGGGGCCCCATTGTTTTTGCTGTTGCCACTGACCGCAGGCGATGATGTTACTTCTTTGCCCCCAACAGACAAAAGTCCAATGCTTTCCCAGGGATTCCAACCAGGATCTCGCTAATCAGGGCCCGGCGTGTTTGCCCGTTTGGCCAGCCGACCCTCGGTAGTTCTTCACGCTCTGAACAACTATAGAGAAGAGAAAATGGCTCAACAACAGTTTCGTTTCTCGTAAACGAAAATACTTCACCCGTATTAATCGACATGTTGAAATAAAAAAATACAATAACGATGGTTCCTGTAAGAAGAGGCAGGGGTCGATCACTTCGACGACAGACATTGGTTATCAGTAGCCACCGGGACATGGGTATTCTTCTTCTTCTTCTTCTTCTTCTTGTTTGTCATCAGTTTCATATGTTCATATGTATTGCCTTCAAGGGTTCTCAGAAGTGTGTCCTAGATGCCGCTTCCCTCTGGTCATATAATTTTCCCCAGGTTTGAAGGGGATGTTCTGCAGTATGTGCTCAGGTGTCTTGAGTGCGATTTGGCAGGTGAACTGGACGGACTCTGCAACCTTCATTCTATGCACGTGGGAGTTTAGCCTGTAGTAAGTAAGCAAAGGTCCTTTTTTCCCTCCTCTAGGCGTATTCTCTGCCAACATTAAACGTGCGAGTTCACGGGGAGTGCCTGTCTGGTCATGTTCTTAGTACACTTGATTCTATATCTAGGCGTACACGCCATTCGGAGGTGACAGGCTCGAATGCCGGAAATGTAGTTACAGCTTTCGATTTTTATGTTGCCTAGTGTGTCCTTATATTTTTCTACTTCTTTCTATGGGTGCCAATCAGTTCCTTGTCTGTTTATTGAATACATACAATTTCTACAGCCTCAAGGGTTCCCCTCTGTTTATTTGTGTGAGTTCACAAGGAAGACAAATTTGCTGGGAATCGAGTGGTGTCCCGTCATGCTGGGATGAGAGCAACGTTTAGAAAAGGACTTATCCTGTAGTGAGTTCCGGGGCTACAGTTGTGTGGGAAAAAAATTGGCGCTGGTTCCCCCAACAAGCATATCGTTAAATATCGGACTAATTAGGGGCGTTTCTTTCGAAGTCTGCGTGCAGTCTGTCTGACAAGTGAGGAACCAATAAGCTGAAAACACGTAAGCCAGATTTGAAAAACAGATGTGCCGGAAAAACTCAAGTCCTGAAAAAATGACCAGTCTAGAAGTAAACTAACAACTAGAACTTGAAGAAGAAGAAGAATAAAAAGACGAAAAAGAAGAAGAAGAACAAGAAGAAGAAAAAGAATAGGAAGAAAAAGAAGAAGAAGAAGAAAGAAGAAGGAGGAGGAGGAGAAGAAGAAGGATTGGATTGGATTTTTTACCCCACCAGGACATCACACAAGCGATAAACACCCGATGACACAAAGTGCCACCATGCGGATGAGAATCACCGTGGAGAGGTCCCAGAAACCGCGTTCAGACATTTGGCCATAATGATGACCTGCCTATATTGCGGCCCCTGGCAAAAGCCAGAGTGGGGCTTCAAATAACAAAAAGTAACGTCCTTAGAAGGACGAAAAGTAGTAATAATTAGGAGAAGAAGAAGAAGAAGAAGCAGCAGAAAAGCACTTATTATGCGATGATACTGTATAAAACTAGGGGAGTGGGAATGGGGTCTTGTGCCTCATGGTGAGTGCAGTCGCCACCAACAGATAAAATCTCTACATCCCTCCCTAGGATTCGAATCATGGTCTTCTGAATGAGAGCCTGAAGTCCGGATCCTTTACGCCCCTAACCTCTCCTTTTCGAGAAATAAACCGGAAAGTAAAACCAAGAAACAGTCGGCACCAACAGACCGTGACAAAGGGGGATAATTGCACACCGGAAAATTTAGGCTTGCAGCAGTCGAGATCAACGGCTGATATTGTCATTGAAATCTCGCCGTTTACCGAGAGATCTGAATGCAGTAACAATTTTTGTTGACCGTTTTATTTTCTGCGTGTGTTGATGGCGTAGCAGCGACGTTTCTCACATATAACAACAGACGACCGAGATTTGGATCTTACGTTCGGTTCTGCCATGTAGCCTCTTATTTCTAACAGCTTTAATTGTTAACCTCCCTTGCTTTATTTCCAAAATGTGTTCTAAAAGTAGATAATAACTGACACAGTGGGGCAGAAGTAGTTAAACTATGAATTACTAAGCGTGTCCTCGTGTGGGATGCAATTTTTAGTTATTTTTAAAGCCCCCCTCGGCTTTTGCCGGGGGCCCTGAATATAGCCCGGCCATAGATATGGCCTACCGGCTGAAAGGGATTTCTGGGACCTCTCTAAAGGTGATCCTCATCCGCATTGTAGCACTCTGTGTCACCGGGTGTTTATCGCTTGTGTGATGTGCTGTGGGGAGAGAGAAGCAGTTAAACTGAAAAGTTAAACACAGTAGGTTAATAGCTTCTGTCTGTGACAGCAGTCGGGAAGAACATTTTATTACGTTGAAGAGACCAAACCATGGAAATCAGCCGGCAGCCTATTTCTGATGCAGATGACCAAATCAGTCATCACAGTCTGAAGATGATGCTGACTACGAGAGTTCTAGCCGACACTCCTAATGTAAAGATGTGGCAGACATACAATCAGACTGCACTGTCATATTCGGTATTAGAACTGGAAGCTGAGAAATACACTATCTGTCTCTTGGTCAGTACAACAAAAGATTTCAAATAGACATAGATGGCGTGAACGGATACCAGTATGCTAGAGCACTAGCATGGGCAGTAATTTTATCAGACTCCATGAACATTCTTCAGAAGATAGCAGCAGGCGGTCTGCGCTCTGAATGGGAAGAACGCATTCGAAAATCGCACTTAACCTAGATCTACACACCTGGTTATGCGGGCGTACGGAGTAATGAGCGAGTGGATCAACTGGCAAGCAATGTGTGATGAAGCATGGACAGAGTAGATATCGTCGCGCTGTATGAACTGGGCTAGTGGATAATGACGAATTTCTTGACATGGGAGTGAAGCATGGTGAAGCACGTCTATGCGGCTGTCGAGGCGAGATAGGAGACATTATAACCAGCCTCTAATGGGAACAATTACTAGAATTACCTTGGAGTGGCTGCTGCTTCGAAGGACTGAGCATGCATGTCCAGCGTGCAATGACGTCGATTGTGATAACCTAACATAATATAACGTCTATCAAGCATTACCCCGTCAATATTACAGATTGTCCTGAACATGCGGGAGTTATAGAGGCCTTTCCCTCCTCGCAGTCCATATTATTATATTGTGCTGTGAGAATTCAGGGGAATCATAGGCCAAGGATGTGGCGAATCTGAAACGGATAAACGCAGGGGTACGAAGTCACGAAAGGACGGATTGATTGGCTATACAAGCGACAGCGGAAGGGAAATTTCCTTTGGAGAAGGAAGAAGACTATTTTTGATAGAATGTTGACGGAATATTAGATGCTTAAAATGGACGCTAGACAGCGGCGCTGTTCGGAGCAGAGGCAAATTTTTTGCTTCTGCCGGACGGTGGCCGATGCATTTTTGCTCCATTTGTAGACTGGATATAGTTTCGTCGGCCAGCTTCTGAGTTGAATGCATGGCGTGACCAAGTGAGCTGCGGATTTCATTTGGAATGTATTTTCGACTGTGACCAACGTGGTGGTGTGAATTGTAGATTCAGAAAATGGCGCGATGCCTGTCGTGCAATGCTGGCGGGGCCAGTATTAAAATTGATCGCGCGGGCAACTGCTGATCTGCTGGCGACAAGTTCTGCTATCATCAATGATGAACTGCATTTCTAATGTTGGACTGTTTGTGTTAGCACTTCGGATGGCTACCATATGCTTTAATGCGAGTGTATGCTAGATATGCTGAGACAGCAGTCTGTCAATCTTTCCACAAGGGACTGTGATAGACATTCTGAGTGTTTTTCGCAGGCACAGGAGCGGAGCAAAGATGGGGCGACCCGTTTGCTATGAAGCTGAAACTAAGACTACCAGACTACCAGACTACCAGATGCTTAATGAAATAAAATGTATAGGATTATACCAATTTGGAATTATACGGGGATACAGAAAGAAACGACGTTTAACAGTTAATTAGTTAATTGGGTTATCGTCATTAGACTAAAGAAAGGTCCAAAGGTGCTCAGATTCTCCTTCAGTATGGACCCCAGGGTCCAGTGGCTAAAAGGACTCCTGTAGTGTTAATGCGATCACAGGAGACATACACAAATACTACCACGACCGGCCACGAAATCGTCAATCGGGCTAGTCAATGAGCCACCCGGTCGCCTTTGAGCCACTACACTACAGCAGCTTCCCTTATAGCAACAGACACTGTTTCTCCAAAACAGTTGTCGATCTCAAACCCTCCCCCCCCCCCCTTTTTTTTTTTCCTGAAACAAAACAAATAAAATCTACAGTTACCATGTCCAGACTCCAACATTTTACTGTAGTTTGTATTATTTGAGTGGCTCTGGTTATCACATGCAAAAGCTTTTAACTGCACAAAACGACTGGCGGGAAAAATTAGCAGAGCCCAGTTGTCACGACTTGTAATGCTCTAATGGCGTCGTTTAAATGAATCAATTTATCCGCGCAGTTGGCGCGAAACTTGAACAGGTTCAAGGGTTAATGTGGCATTCATAAAGATTGGAGGCATTTTGGAAGGGAAATAAAACAATATTACCGGTGGAATAAAAAACAAAACACACAGCGGCTCAGTAAATCATGCAGGTATTAAATAAACAGTGACAAACAATATGGCGACATGCCAGTATGTTTTATGTGAGTGCGGGCGCATGTAGGATTGCGAGATGTATCGCTTACTGTTGTCAATGATGATCGGTTTCATTGTGTTCATAATCTGTTCATAATCTCTCATGCCCTTGAATGTGAATGCAGGGTGGGATTAAGGCTGGGGGTGTCTGGGGATTATGTACCAGAATCTCTGAAGGGTGAAGGGGCTGGGGTGGGGGGGGGGGGGGGTGGGGGGAGAGAGAGCTGGTGGGGGAGGGCTGGTGGGTGGGGGGGGGGGGGAGAAAGAGAGATTTGGAAAAAGGGGGAGAAAAGTGAACTCGGATACATGTGTTATATTGTTTTTATGGGGCAAGTAAAGATGTGACAAAAAAATGTGTAAGTAAAGCTGTGCTGGACATTCAGTCCCTTGTGTGTGTTGGAGCCCATTTGTCAAAAAAGGTAGTTCTAAAAATAAAACGAGTTTTTTTTTTACTGGAGTGGCTTGACATGATGGGCGTAATCTGTATGTTGAAGACACTCCGGTCATAGACGCATTAATCAAGTAACATAACATAATAGACAACATAAAAATCTAAAGTTATAGTTGTCGTGCCGGGAACTGAACCTGTCACCTCCAGACGGCGTGTGCGCCTTGCCATGGATCAAGTGCACTAAGAACATGGTCAACTAGGCACCCTCCCCCCCCCCAAAAAAAAAGGTGTCTTATTGGCCATGTCTTTCGTACAGCATAGACGCAGGTTTGAGGGCACCTTTCTGCTAAAACATTTAACCCATTTACTTCATACCAAGTCGTCGGCTCTGTGGCTAAGTCGATGCAAACGCTTCGTAATGCCAGGGTGCCGGGTTCGATCCCAGCTGCGTGCCATGCGCCTTGCGTTGGTTTCGACATTTGTATCAGGGAACCAACCGTCCAGAGAGCAATGGCAAACTACTGGACGTATATTTGCCTAGAGAAATCACAGCCAGGGGCTGCTGTGGTTGGTTCTGCAACGCCCTGTAAAGGATGCGCCACTAACTAACTAACTTCATACCAAATCGATAGCATAAATTACATTACGAATTGTGCAATCGATTCCATCATATAAGCGGACAGGGGCATTAGAGAATGTAGTCTATCTGCTTTCAACACAAGCGGTCAACTGTTGCATATAGGTCTATGACAAGAGACAATGTCTAAGTGGGACTCAGACCTGACGCGTTAACGATGTTTGACCAGGTTTAGGTTTATTTAACCGCTCAACATCATGACACATGGGCGTAACCCATAAATGCTCCGTTCTACTTCCAACTCAAACCTCAGTCTGAAGAATCTCACCGCAGTGCTCCAACTCCGTTGCACCGAGGATCGAGGATCCTTAGAAACTTTTGCATAAGTTTGTAACTCCAAAGTTTGCACGGGCAGCACCGTTAGGCTACTCTTTTTCGATTTTCAACTGCAAAGAGATTTTTTACGTGCGCAAACATACTCACGGGCGTCCGATCTTACTACCCAGAGACCAGGGGAAATTATTAGAAGTCCACGTGAAAAAATCCTAACCGTCACCGGGGTTTGAGCCCGGGACCTCCAGCACTCGAGGAGGAAACCATACCCCGAGACCACTCAGCTCCCAACTTTTGACTAGCACGAGCTGACTGAAGATTTTTTTTTTTGGCACGGATGTTGTGATGGTGGTAAGTGAGGGAGATGATAAACAAGGGGGGGGGGGGGATGAAAGGTGGCAGATAGGACGCGTTCAGTTTTTTTTTTAAAAAGACAGAAGACGTGCCTTAAAGTAGAATAGTTCTCCTGACACAAGCTGCAGAGGTGGAGAAGTTGTGAGAACGGGGTTAAATTCTTGCAGGATGAGGTTTGAGGTTTGATGTTTGAGGTTTGAGGTTTGAGGTTTAAGGTTTGAGGTTTGAGGTTTAAGGTTTGATGTTTGAGGTTTGATGTTGAGGTTTGATGTTTGAGGTTTGATGTTTGAGGTTTGATATTTGAGGTTTGATGTTTGAGGTTTGAGGTTTGGAACAACGGATCAACATCATGGCACACGGGTAGTAACCCATAGGTGCTCCGTTCTTCTTCTAACTCAAGTCTGAGTCCGAAGAAAGTCAGCACAGTGCACAGGCTCTGTAGCACCAGCGAGGATTCTAAAATATTTTGGGTAAATTTTTTAACTCCCAATTTTGCCCGGGCAGCGACGTTAGGATACTCTTTTCGATCTCACTACCCAGAGACCAGGGGGAATTACTAGAAGTCAAAGTACACGTGAAAAAATCCCAGCCCTTACCAGACATTGAACTCGGACCTCATTGAACCATGCTTCAAAACCACTCAACCTTCCCCCTACCCCCCCCCCCCCCCCAACACCACCCCACCCCCTTGCAGGACGAAAGATGGTCGGATGTTTACAGGAGACACGCATGGGAATCAATGGAAGTATAGTAAACCGAGGTTATGGTGCCTTTGAGTCCAAAGAAATCCAAACAATTCACATTCCACTGTGAAATTCTGAAAATGAGTCGGTTACTACTCTAATCATCGTTATATTCACCGTCCTTTTTAGGATACAATTTTTCGTTATTTGAAGCCCCACCCTGGTTCTTGCCAGGGGCCGCAATATAGCCAGGCCAAAAATATGGCCTAATCGGTGAACGCGGTTTCTGGGACCTCTCCACGGTGATCCTCATCCACATGGTGGCACTTCATATCAGGTCAGGTTCATATCAGAGGCAATAATCATCGATAGGCGAGAAATTTACAACCTCTTTTTTTTGGGCGCATGTCAGAAGTGGGACCGCCATCTTTGAATGTGTACTAGAAGCAAAGCAGATTGGGTAACTCGTAATGGAGGGAAGAGAAGAGATAACTATAAAGGATAATATGGACATCTACTATTTGAAATCTCCTCGACTCCGAAACTACAAGAGCTCTAATCAATGTGATGTGGCGAATGGGACCCAAAACCAAACCTCAAGCTGCCTCAGTAACAAGGAAAAAAAGAGAAAAAGTTCGTTTAGGCCGGTGTATTGATGACGTAACTGATATACCCGATAGCCAATGAAGAACAGACACAGCTCGGACCTGTCTTGGTAACCATAGCCTCGCCGCTTATCTCCTCCTTCTTCTTCTTCGCGTTCACCAGCTGTAAACTTGGGCTGAAAATTTTGGCTTTGTGTCCACCTCTGGACTTTAATCCTGTTCCAGAACCTGAGTGTTGCGTGCACATCCGTTTAACAGATATGACCTGGTTGTATGCAGACTGTTGGCTCCTTGCCTCCCAAGCAGATACAGTCCGACTTCGAATAAGGCCACCAATTAGTCGACTCTTACGACATTTTTGTTTCAGAGGTAGTGGGTCTATTCTGGTTTTCCCCCCGATGGGGTCGCAGAACCCACACGAGGAGTCGATTATCTGATCGACGGGGGATGGCAGTGGTTGCATTTGTTCCCCTACAGGACTGCAGTCCACAGGATCAACACCCCAGAGACGAGAATCATGTGTGTACAAATCCCCATGTTGTAAGCCTAATTCAACCTTAAGGTTAAATTGGGTCCCAGGCTGGTAAAAAGTAACCTGAAGTCCGGATCAGGCAGGGATATTTGTTGGTAGCGGGTGGGAGAGGGTGGAGGGAAAAGGGGTTTCGTGATGAGGACAGGCATGGTTGAGAGAGGATGGGGTTTTGGGGGTGGGGTAGGGAAGGTGGGAGGAAGGGGTTAGGAAATGACAGGAGGATGGAAAAGGGGTTTGGACTCGCAAAGGGTGGTAGCTTGTTTTCAGTCTTGGCAAATTTTTGTTTTGTTTCTGACTGACAGTGGCCGTTGTTTTCTCCTTCATTTGTAGACTGAAAGGATAGTTTTATCGCCAGCTACTAGTTTGAGTGCGTGGCGAAACACTGTGAGCTGCAGGTTTCATTTATAATTTTGTGACTGTGACCAACGTGATGTCGTGAACTGAAGATTTAGAAAATGGCACGTGGCCTGTTGCCACAGTACTGGTGGTGCCTTATGTGATTAAAATTGATCGCGTGTGCAACTGCTGATCTGTAACTGCTGCTTCCGTCGATGATGAACTTCATTTCTAATGTTAGACTGTTTGTGTTAGCACTTATGATGGCTGTCTTATGCTGTTAATGCGTGTGTATGCTAGTGGGTATGCTGAGACTGCAGTCTGTGTCAAAATTTCCACAAGGGACAGTGATGGATATTCTGTGTGTTTTTCGTTGGCACACGAGGGAATCAACTGTGGGGTGACCCGTTTGTTATGAAGCTGAAGCTAAGAACACCAAAGGCGGGAGCAGGGAAAACTGTCTGGGGAGGGGTGGTACCAGGGGTTAAAGGAAAGGGTTCGGAAAGAGAGCAAAGCATTTAAGAGCTCTCGAAAAACTCTCCTTTAAAAATTTAAGGCTTGTCCGACAATGAAGTCATATCATTTATCAAAGAATCCCTGGCAGAGAATAGTGAATTTTATGCGAGATTCTCGCTGTTACTGAATTGAGGGTCGTATTCTTGCTGTCACCGTCTTTAAGGTCGTATTCTTGCTTACTCCAAGTACAAAATGTTCTCACGATTTCACACCTTTATTCTGCAGAAGTAGGCGTGGCTGGTGTGGTATTAACCGTCGCGGACGGGGCGTGTCTGCTGCTGCTGATGTAGACGATAACACGAGCTGTCGCCGGAGCATAGTAACACTGAGGTTGCGATACTGGGACAAGGGACAATATCAGTCTAAATAGACGTAATTCTATAGCGGTTACTTCTCTAAAGTTACCAGGTACAGAAAACAAGTGGGGGTCAGCGGGGTTGGAGTTTGCTAGCGTAATGTCTTGACACAAACCTCACTACGCTAGTCTTGTTGTACGCTGGTACCATAGGACATAAAGCAAGGTTTTAAGTCATTGCATAGGGTTTCATCTAACATGGCTGGGTCTCTCTCTCTTTCACTCTCTCTCTCTCTCTCTCTCTCTCTCTCTCTCTCTCAGCATAAGTATTAGTCATATACAGAGAGGGTGGTAGCAGTAACTGTAGAGAAAGAAGAAGAAAAAAGGAGAGGAGAAGGAGGAGGAGGAGGAGGAGAAGAAGAAGATGAAGAAGAAGAAGATGATGATGACGAAGAACAAGAAGAAGAAAAAAAAAAAACGGGGGAGAGCGAGGAAAAAGGGAGAAGCGCATATAAATAAAGCAAGACACAGAAGAAAAATAAGGAAAAGAAGAATAAAAGCAGCAAGAAGAACAAAGGCGATACAGTTATTCCCATGGTTAATACGTGATGTTATATCTAACATCCTACAGATGAAACTTGGATGAGTTGGAGCTCTGTAATCGGCTGACTTTCGCCTTTGTTTGGCCCGGAGTTCAAGATTCATAATATAGACGCTATTTCTGTTGGTGCCGGTGCCCTGTTGTGAAAAAGAAGTAAATCGCATCATCATCATGTGCCTTGCCAGCTGGCGTTGACGTTCATACATCTCCACAGATCTCGGTCCTTGGTGTTCTAGATCCTTTCTACTGATGATGTTCCTCCATGCCACTGTCTTAAGCTACCCACCATCATTTCTCTTGGTCTGCCTCTGCCTCTTCTACCAGTGATCTTTCCAGTTGTGATGATATTTTTCAGTGCTCCTTTTCCTATCACATGAGCAAAGAACTTTGTTTGTCTCCTTCTCATTGTAGTTCGATTGTGGGAGAGGAAAATCCCCTACACGGAAGAGAGTTACTGCCCCCTGAGAAGCATGCTTCAAAAATCGACTAATCAATTTATTTAAATAATGCGGATACAAACAATACATTGCACAATTTATACACTGATCTTTGGATACTGCCATCCTCTCTACGTGCAATAGGTACATCAGGGAATGGTAAAGTACCGTCATGTTCATGTACCGACGGTACAAAAACAAATCCCTGATGTGGCAGATCTGCTATTTTCGAGATGTGCCAAGAAGATGTCGGCCAAGATGGGACTTAGTGGGCTTCCCATGGCTACTCCGTCAATTTGGCGGGAGCTCGTTTCAAGGAAATTAAATGTCACATTTGAGGTGCAGAGGCGCAGCAGTCTGACCAATGTGGACGTTTTGAATAATCAATATATATTTTTTTCAAACGTTGAGTATATCTGTCCCAGCTGAGATAAAAAGACAAATTATAAATACAATCTTTATACCGACATTAGGTTATCAATGTCAGACTTGGACATTAACAAAAGAACACGAGAGAAGACTAACCACCTGTGAAATGAGATGTTTGAGAATGGCTGCGAATAAAACCAGAAGAGATCGAGTGAGAAACGATGTGATTACAAGAACTATTGGAACCATACCCATCATTAAATTTATTGAGAAGCAAAGAATGAAATGGTTTGGTCACCTAATGAGAATGGAACCAACGATGCCAGCATCAAGAGCATACAACATAAAAATCGAAACACCAAGAGGCAGGGGAAGACCAAGAAGAAGATGGATTGAAGGAGTCACGGACAACTTGAGACTTCATAACATCACGGCATATGAAGCGACTGAGCGCGCCCTGGCTCGGTTGCCGATCATCTGATAGACTGCGACGCCTAGCGGCACAAGCAGATTTTGACAAAAGATGAGTATATCTGTCCGAGAGGCGAGGATCTACAGCGATTTTGAATTTAAACCAGTTAGTGCGACATGTAAGTTCTGCAAACCCATTTAGGGAGGGCACGGGTGTGGCGGAATAGACCCACTGACCTTACAGAGCATGTCGTGGAAGGCCATTGGTTAGGTGTGTTACCTTCGAAGTTAGTATGCATCTGTCAAAGAGGCAAGGGACCAACTGTCTGCATATAAATAAACCAGAATCTGTAAAACGGATGTGCTTGCCAACCTCAAGTTATGGTACAAGACTACAGTCTAGAAGTGGAGGAGTCTTTTTTTTTTTTTTTACTTCTTTTGCCTTTCTAGCCTCCATTGGAGCATAGGCCCTCAACCAACTCACGCAAAGTCGTTCTATCCTTTGCTGTCGCATACAGCTCTCCCCATGTACTCCCCATCTTCCTTTCATTCTCCAGCTCTCTTCTCCGTGTGATTTTTAGCCTTCCTTCATTCCGCTACCTCTGTGGGTTCCCATGCAAAGACATCCTAGTTTTATTGTTCTCCAGTTTTCTCAATGTATGTCCTATCCAACGCTAGCGTTTTTTCTTCCCCTATTGGTCCACTAGAGCTTGCTCACTTCTCCCCCAAAGCTCTACATCAGTGATTTATCATACCATTTAATTCCCTCTATTCTGCGCAGGCACCAACAAGTGGAGCAATAAGGAGAACTTTCCACCAGAGTTTACATTCAGGGAACGCGAAGAAGAAGAAGACAACGAAGATACCGTGCACGCGGATCCTACTAGAATTTCATCCTAGTTCGTGACGGCTAGACATCTGATCCACTACCCTATCATTAAAAGGTATGTTATACAAACCACGCAGACTATGTGGGGAACCGCCGGGATCTGCTTGACTTACAGAGGTACACATTTAACAACTGCCAGTTAATATAACGTGTAGTTAACACAACACGAAACGGTCTTAGTTCTGTTACTTCATATCAGTTACTGCGATATTTAATGACAAATATACGGGAGCAAAATGCTGCCATTCTATATGTTTCTGGGTTTTATATCGCTGGTTCTCACACTTTACATTGCGAGTCATATTATGAGAGCAACAGTCACAGCTGCTTTGCGTTCTAATCTTCTTGTTTTTCTTCGCGTTCACCAACTGTAAACTCTGGCGGGAAGTTCTGGTGGTTCATCCACTTTTGGACTGCAGTCGTGATCGAGAATCTGAGTGTTGCGTGTGCATCAGTTTTACAGATCTGCTTCATTTGTATGCAGACTGCTGGTTCCGTGCCTCTCAGGCAGATACAATCCTACTTTGAAGGAAGCTCAAAATTAGTTGACTCCTACGACGTAGGTTTGGGTAGGCGGTGGGTCTATTCTTGTTTTTTCCACAAAAGGGCAACAAAACCCACACATGGGGCCGTGAGTGTAAGGACTGTCCATCGAGCGCTGCTGATTTAAATGTTCAACAAATGATTCATGTCAGTTCTCGCCTAGGTGATGGGATTAATTTTATGTTATGTTATGTCATCACACTCGACGTCTTTGCACACTGACACCCCAATGAGTGCTCAGTCCAACGATGCAGCAGTCACTCCAAGGCATACCTACTGATTTTTCTCACGAGGAGTTGGTTATAGTGTCTCATAGAGGGTATAGACGTGATTTACCAAGCTTAACTCATCGGTCACGCAGTCGTGTTAGCATAAGAGATTTAACATTTTCTTCTTAGTCCGTACAGCGTTGATGATATTAGTTCTGTCCGTTCTTCTTTTCGTTTGCATTAGTTCATTACTTGCCAGTTACTCCTGCCTGCCTAGGCATGAGGATCCCAAGAATGCAGGTTAACAGCGTCTTCTAAATGCTTTCTACCCACTTGGAGAGTTCTGAAGCATGTTTATGGAGTCTGAAACAATTACCGCATGTGGGGCCCGATTGTTCTGTTGCTCATGCTGGGGCTCTAAAAACATCAGTGATCTCCGTGGTCATGCTTGAAGAAGTTATCTTGGCATGAGATGATAGAGGGCCTACATTCCAATGGGGGGGGGGGGGGGGGGGTTTAAAGAAATTATAATAATAAAATACTTTGTCAGCTCAACTGACTTACATCTTTCTTATTTTACCCATACAGAGCTGCAGGTACTAATAGGTTAATGTCTTCTTCAGAGACTGAACCGAGCTTGTAAGATTTTTCTTGCTGGTTTGCCATCCAGAAACAGATTTTGTAATCTCATAGTGGTCAGACAGCAGCTGCCCGTGTGTGTTTTGCGAGTCCTCACTGTACGAAATAGAAGAAAAGACCCACGGTCTCCATAACAGGCATGTCGTAGGAGTCATAGGGTTGGATTCTTCAAAGTCGGAGTGCGTTTGCCCGAGTGCAAAGAATAAAAGAATCTGCATACAGTTAAGCCAGATGTGTTAAAAAAAAAAAAAAAAAAAAAACCCACGGATGTGCATGAAAAAATCAGGTTCTGGAACAAGACTAAAGTCGGGAGATGGACGAACAACCAGAACTTTCCGCCTTTGTTTAAAGCCGGTGTACGCGAGCCAAGAAGAATCCTCCAGTTATCAGCCCTAAGAGAAAACGTGGAAGGAATAAGGAACGAAATCAACAGTTAGGAACCCGTGTCACGGATGGCTAAACACGACTGGACTGCCATAAATGTGACAGAAAAAAAAAAAAAATCAGGACTGACAAATATGAAAAGTATACAAAAACATAAAAGATGTGTGACAACACGTCGCGCGAGGAAGTATCAAAATACGTTATGAAAACAAAGAGAACTTGTCCCTGAGGCTCCTGATATGTATGTGCACGCTTTTGGTGTTAAATTGCAGGATGTATGTGGTCTGTTTTTAACGGTTAACACTTGTTTTAAAAAAAAATCCAACTTTTATGACGATCTAATTCAGTTTAACTCATGTGTTTGTAAAATGCCCAAATGAGGCTTCATATTAAAGTCATTTTTGCACGTTCCTATCTTTACTGTCTGTGTTGACAATATATGAAAATGTAAAGTCAGGATTTGTGAACCAGCGTCATAGCACACAATTATAAACCATAAGTGCTCCGCCACCAGTACGGACAGCTGATAAGAAACTGTCCGCCTGTGACGCCCTACTCACGTAACTCCATAGCTACAGCGACGTTCCTCAATTTACCCCAGAGTGTCAACTCTGGTACCCTTACCTAGAGGCCGTGTGAAGCCCTGGAACCGCCCGGTTTCGATCATCGGCTGCATCTCCTATCGACTGCGCTAATGCGGCCCCCTGTTTACAATATTTTACGACGGGGAAGGACACGACAGATTTGAGCCTGAAGATTTATGGCAGTAAATAAAGGATCCTTTTCAACGTCTTCAGGCGTGTTGGGCATATAGGGCTAGACCCACATTTTATAGGCTAATCGGTATTCGGCGAGTGATGTGGTGAACATAACGCCGGCCGCGTTTACTCCCCAATACCTTACCTGCTACCGGTTAAGGCGGGGTCGATCTGGAAGCCAAAGTCACTTCTGAAAAACAAAAGTCCGGCTGCATTAGAAACCTAAACATCGATCTTCAAATCCGCCCGCGAGCGTCTAGCCATTGCACCATGGCGGCTGCCAGATTTAAGGCAGCAATTTTTTTTTTCAACATTCTTACGCTGGTGAGATACTTCTTAGTTGGACCAAATAATTTCGCGATGCAGTGATTCACTCTTCCTTTTTTTTTCTTACTGTGTTCGCTTTTTGATTTACATGGACAGATACGTTTATGTTATAGACTTGGCTGTGTTTAGGAGTTTCCTTTTAGTTCCATAGAACTCTTGTTGACTCACTTTGCCAGTATTGCCTTTTTAGTAAGCTGTGCAAGGGATACTCTTGCAGGTCTGTGATGTAGTGTGCACACACAGCTCATACGGGCACACTAGTGAACTACTTAGACGGAGCTTGTGCATGTGCTTGTCAAGTTTGTTATGTCCTGTCCTGAGGCGTAGAATAATGACCTGCCCTGTCAAGTAAGCGGTAGTCATCTCTGATCAGATTCTGTTCATTCTAATAGACTGGATAACCATTTTTCGGCATTCCGAAACCCAAGTTCAAGGTGTCTCCTTCGTGCCAAAGAACTGCATGGCTGTTGGGTGAACAGTCGTTAACGAAGGCAGTCAGGTCGTTGTAGGGGCGACGCCTGCTGGTGGATGTAATGTCCTAAGTCCCTTTCCCAGCTAATAGTGAGGGTACTGCTGGGGTGACCATTTGTTAACCCCTCACATAATGCTTCAAGTCACAGTGGACGCTAGGCACGGCCACTTTTTTTTTTTTTTTTTTTTTTTTTAAGCCGTGGCAGTTCTGCCAGGCGGTGGCCGTTGCATTTTTGCTCCATTTGTAGACTGGAAGGATATAGTTTCGTCACCCAGCTTCTGAGTTGAGTGCATGGTGTGACACTGTGAGCTACGAGTGTTTTTTCGTTGGCACAGGAGCGGAGCAACAATGGGGTGACCCGTTTGCTATGATGCTGAAACTAGGATTACCAGATTACCAGACTACCTTTTTCAAAGTAATAACGTCTACTAGCATACGCGAGATTTTAAATGGTAGAGACACTGAAAAATTACGTTACACTGACTCACCTTCACAATGCAGCCTTGACACCGACGTGTCGCGACATATAGTTTGAAAAGCTGTGAAGAAGGGTCCTAATGGCTAGTACTGTCGCCAAGGTTAGTCATTTTGTTGTTGCGACCGACAGATGATATCGCTGGCACCAATGCAAACGGGAAGAAGCACGGACAGAGCTGACAACACCAACGCTGTACAGACTAGGTTAATGGATACTTCTGAACCTCTGACACTAACACGATTGCGTGGCTTTGGAAATTAAGCTTGGTGAATCACGTCTATGCCGTCGTCAGTGTCAAGACAGAAGACATCACAAGCAGTTTCTTGTGGGAACATTTAGTAGAGGTACCCTGGAATTGCTGCTGCATCGGAGGACTGAGCACGCACTGGTATGCTCAATGTACACTGACGTAGATTATGATAAAGTTAGTTATGTATCCTTTACAGGACGTGGCAGAACCAACCCTAGCAATTTTTGATTGTTTTGGTTTCTCTAGGCAAATTTAGGCCTAGTAGTTTGCCATTGCTTACTGGACGGTCAGCTTCTCGATACCACTGTTAAAACCAACGCCGACAACTCGAAAAAGATTTAGAAAAAGTAGGAAAGGCGATCTACATTTTGATTTTCACGCACGATGCGACATTGCCACAACAATAACAGCAGCAACAACAACAACAATTAAATACATTATCAACAGCAAATACTACTACAATACAATAACAGCAGCAGAAATAACAACAATCACTACCACTACCACCATAACCACAACTACTACGATATTACTACGAGTACTGCTAGTACTACTGCCACTACAACTACTACTAATATTACTAATACCACTACTACTAATACTACTACTACCAATCTCACTACAGTGGAACCTCGCTTAACGAGCATAATTCGTTCAAGAATCGTACTTGTTAAGCGAAACACTCGTTATGCGAAGCAATTTTTCTTATATAAATTATTTTAAAATACGATAATGCGTTCCATTTTGAAAAAAATACTCACAAAATGCTATGTATAAGTTATACTATAACATTTATTCAAAGAAAATTATATACATATTTAAGGAGAGTGATCTTTATCTTTTCTTCAAACGCGGAACGAACCCACATGCAATGCGAATTCGATTTGCAGAAAACAAAAGTCGAAATAATTATGATACATAGCTAAATATTTTTTTTTACTAGAAAGATGTCCAGAGACATTTGTTTTTGTACACGCTTCAAAATTTTTTTTAAAATGCGTCACCGCATTATCATTAAATTTGCAGCCACTTCCTTATTAGGGTGATGCTTCTCAATGTAAGAAGCAACAGTTTCCCATGCTTTCAGCAGATTGTTGCTTTTCTGTTACCTCCTCCTTCTCCTCTGAAAACTTTCCTCCAAAACGACTTGCTGTGAAACACAATGCAACTCCATAAGCTTTTCGATGGTCAGCTCTTGGCTGTGCTCTTCCACAAGCTCTTCGATATCACTGTTATCCACCTACAATCGAATGATAGTGGCCAAAGACACAATCTCGTTGACAACAGGTTCCGCAGGTACTGTCTCTAACCCCTCAAAGTCACAAATCGACAACACTCTCCGGCCAAAGCTTCCTCCAAAAAGAAGTTAGGGTTCTCTTGGTAACCCCTTCCCCCGCCTTGTGGTTCATCTTGAGGCAGGCAACGATGTGGAAGTGATTTTTCCAAAACTCTTTGATTGAGAGTGAGTTTGGTCCCTCAGTCACCTGAAAACAATGCTCGAAGAGTGCTTTAGTGTAGAGCTTCTTAAAGTTAGAAATAACTTGATGGTCCATTGGCTGGAGTAACGGAGTAGTTTTGGGAGGCAGAAACTGGATCTTGATTAACTTAAATTCATCAGGGAGGTCATCTTGTAGGCCTGGAGGATTCTTGTACATATATCATAATATAACACAAGTTTGAGAAAATGTATGATCACAAGAGACAATGCTACTGGAACGATTGCTAAACACAGACTGATGTAACATGCGCAAAATCCGGGACTTTCTCACACCTCACCACTCGTTATACGAAACGTTGCTCGTTAAGCGAGTCATTCTTTCACAATTTGTTTTGCTCGTTATGCGAATTACTCGTTATGAGAGGTGCTCGTTAAGCGAATTACTTGCTATGAGAGGTGCTCATTTAGCGAGGTTCTACTGTACTAGTGCTTTTACCACCACCACTACTGCAACTTCTATTATTACTAAAATGCAACAGTATTTGCAGAAACAACAACATCAGTCACAATAACAACAACTACTACTACTACTACTAATACAACTATTCCTTCTAGGACTAAACAACAACCGTAGAACCAACATCAACAATAACAACTCCTACACAACACTTCTGCAGCAGCGGCAGCAGCAACAACACAAACTGCTCTTACCACCAATGTTACTACTACAGACAGTAGTGAAATCACGTTGCAGCAGACAAATATATTTGAGCGACATAATCATCACAATTTTTTTTTAAAGCATAGGAACACGTATGCTGGTCAGTGATAGAAGTTTATTGTCAAACCTGTTTAATGAACATATTCGACTATAGGCATCAGTAGGTTCTATTTTTATATTTTGTAGATTTTTCACAGGCATTTGACAACTGCGTACAACAGCAGAAACATTAGGAAATCACGAGCAATATGGGCTTTCCATCAGATGTAGTACACCTCATAACAATACTTTCAGTGGCTTGTGACAAGCGACTCTCAAGTTTCCTAATGCCGCGATCCTTTGCTAGAGTTCCCTCACCTTGTGGCGACCCCCGACAATGATTTCCCTTCATAACTTCAATGAATATGTGTCCACTTCTGGACCTCATACTTAATCCAGAACTTGCGTTTAGCATGCACATCCCGTTTTACAGATCTGGCTTACTTGTGTGCAGGCTCTTGGTTCCTCGCCCCTCAAGAAGATGTGTTTTGTCTTCAGTGAAGAACACATAGCGTAATTATACGTCTTTTACGACTTGCTTGTTAGCGTGTTAGTGGATCCACCCCCTCCTTCCCCTCCCCACATCCCCTTTCCAAATGGGGCCCAGGAGCCGTCATAGCGTTTTCTGTGTGTGGACACTCTTGTTAGATAAACCATATTTACTGATTCCGTGCAGTCATTACATGCACACGTTCATAACCCAGAGACAGTACAGAACTAGCATACAGTATGCATAATGTTATGTCACATACATGAATGATATGCACATGTTCATAACCCAGAACAAATGACGTACAGTAACACCTGAGCTAACGAGTGATCCGGCTAGCGAAGTTTTGGTAACGGAGACCATTTTCTTTGTTGTTCTTTTCGTGTGTGAAAAAAAGGGAGGGGGGGGGGTGGGGGATCTTGGCCAACGAATTCGGATTCGGTTAACGAAGTGCGCGCGCTAACATATTGCGAAGACCCGGTGACCTGAATTTTCTCTAGATACCTCCTGGAAATTATGCTTCGGCTAACGAAGGTTTTAGCTAGCCAATCTGATTCTGTAACGAACTATCTTTGTTAGCCGAGGTATCATTGTATAATTAAACATCTTGAAGTGTCGTGAACTGAACACGCGTCGAAATTTAAATAAAGCAAGCAGAATTGTTATATTATACCTAGCCTGAAGTAGTCTACACACAACGAGTCGTATTTATAAATGACTTTAAATAAGGTCTGCTGAACACTTGTATCTCTTTTGAATACAGGGAAAAGGTGAAAAATGCAATGGTGTGGACATGTAAAAAGATTTAACGGTCTCTCAAAAACAATACTGCAAGGATTTAGTAGAGGTGAAGAGGAGAAGAGGCAGACCAAGAAAGACCTGGTTACAGAACCTGACTGACTGGACAGGCCTCAGGCATGCAACCATGAAGTCCATCGCAAACTGACCGCCAAAGGTGGAGAGAGTTGATAGACAGTCAACAGAAACTGGTCATCCAACGACACGTTATGTTACGGGATAATGATGATGATGATGAACACTTCTATACAAATTTACAATCCGATACCCATATGCCTTCAAGAAGTAAAGGAGGGTTACTACTTCAGGTATCAACTTCCGATTGTTCTGTTAAAGTTTGGGCAAACAAAGAGTGTCAAGCATAGCCACGATGGACTACATTTTATTTCCTCTTTCATGGCATCACAGTATAACTGTGATATGTGGTTAAGTCGGCTTCTGTGGCTTAGGCGCGAACGCGCTTTGTAATGCCGGGGTTCCGGGTTCGATTCCCTCTGCGGGCCTTGCGCCTTGCGTTGGTTTCGACAGTGGTTACGAGAAGCCGACCGTCCAGGAAGCAATGGCAAACTACTGGACGTAAACTTGCATAGGAAAAACCACAACAGCGAAAAAAAAGGATGGAGTTGGTTCTGCAACGTCCTGTAAAGTGTACGCAACTAACTCTATGTAGTTAAACGGTTCAAAGGGGTGTCCAGGGTTGGTACCGGTTTGATTCTCATTCTTGAGATGTCAATACTACAAATTACAATCTGGGGCTGGTGGGTTTGGGGGGTTGGGGAAGGGGGGGGGGGTGGTATACGCGCCAGTTGTGGTATTTCTTTTTGTGGTGTATGTATTTGTGTTTATGTTTATGTGTTCATATAGGTATTGTGTATGTATTTATATGTGTGTCCATATGGGCGTGTATTTGGGTGTGTGTCTGTTTAATTATATGTATGTATGTGTGTGTGCATATCGGAGTATAGTATGTTTGTATGTAGGTGTGTGTGTGTGCGCGCGCATACTGATGTGTATGTTTGTGCATGTATATTTGTGTTTGTCCATACGGGTGTGTATTATGCATGTTTGTGTGTATGTGTGTGTTTTTAAATTCAGCTTTTAATTTTCTTTTTTCGTCCATTTGTGTGTGTGTGTGTTTGTTCGTTTGTGTGTGTGTGTGTGTGTGTGTGTGTGTGTGTGTGTGTGTAAGTGTGCGTGCGGGCGCTTTTCAATTCATTTTCTCTTTATTTTTCTTTGTCCCATATTTTTGTTGTATTGTATGTGGATATAATTGCCTGGTAACAGCAGAGATGTGATATTTGTGATTATCGGGGGATCTCAAGCGTTTTCCCTCACACTAAAGATCGTGGATTCGTTTCATGAACAGAGTCGTTCGGTTTACGAAAGCAATTTGTACGGAAACATTGTCGTCCGTCGCTTTAGCTGCAGAGTTCGTACTCTATGGAGGCAGCTATCAGTTCTGCGCAGAGGGACTAAGACACAAGGGGGAACACCCTGTACAATGCTGCCGATCCTCTCGACTTTAGCTACAGCTTACCGAGTCAATGAATCATTCACCGATTCGATCAATCGTTCATTCGATAGATCGCTAGATAAATCAGTTAATCATAAAAATTTACAATAAAAAAAAGTTAGTTGCGTATCCTTTACAGGACGTTGCAGAACCAACCCTAACAGCCCCTGGCTGTTGTGTGGTTTCTCTTGGCAAATTTACGTCCAGTAGTTTGCCATTGCCTACTGGACGGTCGGCTTTCTTGATACCACTGTCGAAAACAACGCAAGGCGCATTGCCCGTAACTGGGATCGAACCCGGCATCCCGGCATTTCGAAGCGAAGCGTTCGCATCGACTTAGCCACAGAGCCGACATTTACAATAATACCTCTTAATTTATGACAGCCACTGTGGTGTAGTGGCTAGCCGCTCGCCTGCGGATCAGAAGGACGTGCATTCAGGTACAAACTGAACCGGACTTTTTAAAAAATCCTCTTGAAAAATGACCGTAGCATCCAGGTCAATCCAACCTTAAATGTGAACCAGGTAAAGTCCTGGGACGTTAGGGCGACCGGCGTGAGTTTAACCACATCACCCACAAAGTGTTTATGGTCTAGCCCTCTTTGCCGAAAGCCTGGAAAGGGTACTTTATCTCAGTTTATCAAATTCCACTTTACAAAGTAATACAAACAATGAATTATATAATTTATGATATAAATGGAATATTTCTCTATCATTAGAACTGTCAGCGCAGCCTTTCTGCAGCACGGGCATACAAAACGAGTTTTCTAAAATTTCAAGTTTTTGACACACTTGTAAGACCAACACAGTTTTGCGACACGGTAACTCAGTCTGCCCGCCAACCAGAGGTTGAAGTGTATTTTGTGTGCTGATTATACTGTTTAACACTTTGCCTTCGCGGGACAAACCTTCACACTGCATCCAATACACTAATGTGTCGCGACACACAGTTTAGAAAGATCTACGTGATAAACAGACTGTAATGTTCTAAATGACGCAGAATACACAAATAAATCAAACGACAATTCGGCATCTCTGAGTGCCAGCGTTCGTCTGTACAAGGCAGCTAGAACTTTGCGTTGTGGTTCACAGCTAGGCTGCGATATCTGCGCCTTTGTTTGTTGCTTCTTACAACAAGTAAGAGGTTATTGGTTCATCGTATTATTTCAGTTGCCTCGAGAGTTCCTAGCGATTTAGGAGTATTCCGAACAAAATGTGTTCAGATATTTTTACATGTGTTTTTGCAAGTTTACCTTTATACATAATTTTTTTTTTTTAAATCACATGAATTTCTGAAACACACCCCCTTCTTCCCTACTTTATGAAAACGACCAGTGTTTTTTGAAAGTTCTCAGTCTCTCCAACAGTGTTATCATCGATGTGTATGATCATCCTGTGTTGTCATCGATGTGTGTGCTCATCCTGTGTCATCATCGATGTGTGTGCTCATGCTGTGTCGTTATCGATGTGTGTGCTCATGCTGTGTCGTCATCGATGTGTGTGCTCAGCCTCTGTTGTCTGTGGGGTAGAGAGCAGACGAACTCTGCACCGGAAGTTGACTGACGTGCTGTTGGAGTCCGTGCACAAACATCCGTGGCAGCAGTGGTCTGGTCGGTTGCACGACTGGGTTTTCTGGGTTGCGAAAGTAGAGGGCATCTAAGTTGGACAGTATCGCCGACGCCTGCAAGATTTAGGATATTATTAATTGATTGCAATACATACACAAATAAAAAAAATTAATAAATATCTCGGCGTGTTAGCTTAGTGGGCTGAACGGCGGCTGGGTGACGAACGCCTTGTGGTCCGGGTTCACTCACAGGAGTAGGCAGAGAAGGCACATATTTCCCAGATTTACGGTATCTGTTATGGAATCAAAGCCAAAGTGTTGCGATAGTTTTCAGCCAAAGAGTTAACAACTCATAGTTTCTATACATTAAAAAAA
>CAJHNH020002236.1:175957-178457 GCA_905116865.2 Candidula unifasciata | reverse complement strand
TTGCCTCGTCTATTGCTTACCTGTGTAAGTTATACAAGTAATTATGTCACAGATGGGTGTAATTTGTGTCTACCATTATCCGGCGACAAGTAGCTTTGATGTTGTGGGTGTCGGGAGAGGGAGGAGGGGGTCAAGCTGTCGCAGTGTGAATTGTGAGAATGTAATAACTTGACTGGAGGAGAAGACGGAAGGTGACAAAGAAAGATGAGGAGGGCGAGAACTGGAAAAATGATAGGCAACAACAACCCACACGAAGAACAGCAACAACTGTAATAGCTGTATTTCCATTGTAGTAACAGGTTAGTAATTAGTAGTATTTGTTGTAGCAATAATGTAGCAGTAACAACATAAGTGTCTGGCTATCTACAATTGTGGCAGATTTGGTGTGTTCTTGCATTACCATGTGACACATTTATGGCAGATGGCGCGAAAGACAGATATGGTTGCATCGTCTGTTGCCTACCTAGGTAAGGTATACAGGTAATGAAGTCGCAGATGGGTGTAATTATTGGCTATGGTGATCCAGTGAATGGCAGCTTTGATGTTGTTGTTGCCAAGGAGGGCGCAGATCATCAAGATGTTAAAGTGTTAATTGTGGAAATATTAGAAATTGAGAGAAAAGGGAGATAAAAGAGAACAGTAGAGGAAGACATGATTTTGAAGAAGAAAAAGAAGAAGAGGAAGAAGAAGAAGAAGAAAGAAGAAGAAGAAGAAGAAGAAGTAGTAGTAGTAGTATCAGCAGCAGTAGTACTATTAGTAGCAGCAGCAGCAGTAGTAGGAGTAGTAGTAGTAGTAGTAGTAGTAAGTAGTAGTAGTAGTAGTAGTAGTAGTAGTAGTAGTAGTAGTAGTAGTAGTAGTAGTAGTAGTCGTCGTCGTAGTAGTCGTCGTCGTAGTAGTAGTCGTCGTAGTAGTAGAATAGTATTAGTAGTAGTAGTAGTAGTAGTAGTAGTAGTAGTCGTTGTCGTAGTCGTAGTAGTAGTAGTAGTAGTAGTAGTAATAGTAGTAGTAGTAGTAGTAATAGTAGTAGTAGTAGTAGTAGTAGTAATAGTAGTAGAAGAAAAAGAAGAAGACCAAGAAAAAGAAGAAGAAGTCAACATAAAAACAATGAGCAGCAAAGGTGGTTAAAATAAAAGATATCGAGTAGTAGCAGCAGCAGCAGTGGTAGTGGCAGTAGAGCAAGAAGCAGCACCAGCAGTGGTTTTATTGGGCTAGCAATGGTACTATCAGCAGCACCACAAAAAATTGTAGCAGCAGCAGCACCAGTAGTAATAGCAGTAGCAGCTGCAATAGTAGTAGCAGCAGCATCAGTAGTAATAACAGCAGCGGCTGCAGTAGTAGTAGCAGCAGCAGCAGTAGTAAAAGAAGCAGCTGCAGTCGTAGCAGTAAGAGCAGCAGCTGTAGTAGTAGAAGTAGTAGTAGCAGCAGCAGCACTAGCTTTAACAGTAGCAGCAGTAGCACCAGCAGTAATAGCAGCAGCGTTAGAAATAATAGCAGCAGCAGTAGTAGTATTTTTGTTTCTCATTCTAGTTGTTGACGCAGATATTGGACTAATGTTGGTGTTATTAATTATTCTAAAATATAACCAAAAGCCTGGACTGTACAGGGAATCACATCTCTTTCCAACCACTTTCTCCCTTTCCCTTCCTCTCCTGATAGGCGAATGCTAAAGAAAGAAGAGAGAGAGAGAGAGAGAGAGAGAGAGAGAGAGAGAGAGAGAGAGAGAGAGAGAGAGAGAGAAAGAATTAGACGAAAAAAAAACACCCCACATGTCAGTTAAACAAGACAAGTGACAGTAGTGTTATATTTAATAAAATTACTTATGTATTATTTAAGCCCAAAAAAAAAAAAAAAAAAACGGTATATAATCCTAAATTCATCTGATTATCTGTTGTTGATGCGGAGGTATAGCAGAGGTTGTGTGTGTATAGTTTTTTTTTTTTCTTGTTGTTGTTGTTGTTGTAGAAGCTTTTAACTACTGGTGTATCAACAACAGCAGGAGCAGTTGGTGTACTCTTTCCCTGCCCCTGTCTCCTGATCTTTACCTTTACTCTCTCTCTCCCTCTCTCTCTCTCTCTCTCTCTCTCTCTCTCTCTCTCTCTCTCTCTCTCTCTCTCTCTCTCTCTCTCTTTCTCTCTTTTTTTTTTAGAACTCCAGTACTTGAAATTAAAGACTTAGAACAATTACGTTTAAATATTTAAATAAGTAAATTGAGCTTAAAAGACAAGAGAGATGGAAAAATACCTTTAGAGAAATTGAGGTAAGTAATTTTGCATGTTTGGGGTACTTTGCAGCCTTTACACCCCAACTCGCCGGCTGTCAGATTTGGTAGGGAATTCCTAGGTAGTTCCCCGGAAGATCCTATAGTATGAGGGGATTGGGGGGGGGGGGGGGGGGGGGGGAGGAGGAGTTTAGTTTCCTCTTCTTCTTTCGTTCGCCCGAAATAGATTATCTGTATTTGCAGTGTGGTCTCTAGTATGAACTTTATTGTATTCTTTACTTC
>CAJHNH020002236.1:155957-168457 GCA_905116865.2 Candidula unifasciata | reverse complement strand
TGCACCATTTAAAATGGCCTAATCTTGCTCGCTGCTAAGAAGCCGTGAGAAGGAATCTTGCAGTGTTGACGCGATCGTAGATGACGGACCCAAACCCTGTCCTGACCAGCGACGAGGCCCTCTACCGGCCAGCCAATGGGTGACCCGGTAGTTGATGAATAGGGCACTATGAAATACCACAGAAAATTATTACCCTAGTAAAGGCAATATATAAAGTCATGAAATGTCGAGTTCTTCTTAAGGGAAAGCTAACAGAGGTATTAGAAATAAAGACAAGTGTGTTTTTATTGGCAATAGACTGGACTATGAAAACAGTAACTGCTAACACCTAGAATAGAATTCAGTGGACCCCTACAGAACAGCTTGATGATCTGGACTTCACTGTTGATATCTCTCTTAAACCGCGTTAGCGCAGTCGATAGAAGACTCGCTTTCAAATCCAGCTGCGACTCGCTGCATCCCACGGCGGTGTTCGAAACCGGGCTGTTTCCGGGGTTCACCCAGCCTCTAGAGTATCAGAGTTAACACTCTGGGGTAAATGGAGGAACGTCGCTGTAGCTACGGAGTTGCGTGCGATGGCGACACGAGCGGACAGTTTTTTATCAGCTTTTCGCACTGGTGGCAGAGCACTTATGGTTTAAAACCGTGTGCAGTGACGCTGGTTCACATCTCCCGACTTTAAATTAACTTTGTCTCTCTTCTGTCCAACTTACGGAATCAGATAAATTAAATATACCTAATGTGAGATTACAACAGCTAGGTCTGAAAAATCCTGGAGGAAAAGACAAAGAAAATAAGAATAAATCAGGCAAATAGTAATGTGGTTTCTTTAAATGGTATTTACTCCAAGACGTGGAGTCGTACACCTACTCGGACAACAATACAGAAACAGGTGGGGAGCTGGTAGAGATGTTATTAAATACTTAGTCGCTCCTCTTCTACCTTGGGGTGTAGAGGTTTGCCAGAGAGATCGCCAGACGTCTCTATCAGCAGTTTTCTTTCTGGCTTTATGATGTTATTAAATACGAATACAAAAGAAAATAAGAGCTTTCATAGCACTAAGGAATTTGAGGAGGTAAAAAAAAAAAAAATCAAACTAATACTAAACTAAAATTTTTTTATTCTGATGTTAAATCAGTACTGTTGTATGGGGCGGAACATGGAGAACAACTAAGGTAATTACTAATTAACTAAAAACATTCATTAACTGGTGCCTGCACAGAATAGAGGGAATTAAATGATATGATAGAATCCCTGATGTAGAGCTTTGGGGGATAATTAAACAAATTCCAGTGGACCAAAAGGTAAAGAAAAGACGCTGGCGTTGGATAGGACATACGCTTAGAAAACCTGAGAACAGTACAACTAGAATGCTTTTACACAAACCACAGACCTACCAGCCATTATCTTTTTCAGAAGTCAAAACTCTCATTAAGAGAAAATCAGAAACAGATTGGAAAACCAACACTGGTTATAACTACGGAAAAGATTTTCTGAAACACTGGAACAGAACAGACCAAGTCACAGCTTTTCGCTTACGCACTGGACACTGCAGACTCAATAAACACTCACATAAATTAGGTGTGAGCCAAACAGCTCTCTGCCAGTGCCTTCGTGCTGAACAGACTCCAGAACATGTTCTGCAAGACTGTCCTCTCCTGGCGGAGCTGCGGAGCGACATATGGCAACACCCAGTAGAACTGACAACTAAACTTTGGGGAAACCTAAGAGACCTTAAAAAGACATCCCAGTTTATGACCCGCAGTGGATTATGCGCATGATCAGAGATCGCTGAAGAAGAAGAAGAAGAATGCTTTTACACTGAAACCCACAGGGCATAGAAATAAATGAAGACCCCCCCCCCCCCCCACTTCACCAACCCCCCCCCCCCCCAAAAAAAAAAAATACACGGAAAAGGGGAATAGAGAGTAAATTTAAAAAAAGATGGGGAGGAGATGGGGAGAGCTGCATGCAGCAGCGAAGGATAGAACGACTTGGTGGGAGCTGGTAGAGGGCCTGTGATCCAACGAAGAATGAAAAAGTCAGTTACACGATAGCTGAGTACTAACCTTCGTCATCTGAAGCGCTGCTGTAGTTGACGTCATCGCTCGTGCTGTAGCGAACATGATCACTGTTGGGACGGCTATCGTCATCACAGTCATTGTCAATATCAACTTCAATATCATCGTCTTTGCTCTGTTCCGCTCGTCGTTTTCTGTCCAATCGTTTCTGCAGAAAGTCAGATGGCGGTAACGAAAACGGATGCGGAAATGTTGAACTCAAAGCTGCGTACCCTTTATCGAAAACAGAGTCCGGCGGAAGTTCTGGACACGGGTGGGTAGGTCTTGGTCGCAGGATATCTGTGATCAAAAAGGACGGCCGTTGGTGCGTGTTGTGTTTTTTATTGTCTGATATATCCTCTTTGTTGTTATTGTCGTTTGTAGTAGTGCCATTTGGCGCGGATGTTGCATTCCTGGTTAGATTTAAGGGATAAGGGGTATCGTTGTCCGTTTTGTAGGCCTGGTCTTGTGGAGGTGATGCAGAAGGTGGTGATGGTGGCGATGTTGCTGACAGAGGTGGAGAATGGGGGTGGACGTTAAAAAAGTTTGGTAGATTGGCTGGGATGCTAGAAATGCTGGTCGTTGACTCGAAAAGATCGCGACTGAACCTTGTACCGGAAGTAAAATGTTGGTTGTTGTGTTGGTATGGCTGATGCTGGTAACTGTACATATTCAAGTGCTTGCTGGTAGCTTGTAGCCCGGACACGTCGCTTTTACAACCAGCTAACATCTGGTCACTTCTGCCGGACACAGGTTTTGCTGAGGCAACCCTGTCCTGGGGGATCTCTTTGCTCCCCATGTCAATGAAGACGTGTCCATCTTTGTGGCCATCGACATCTACGAGCTCCTTGGTCTGCTTGCAGCACTGCATCTGTTTTTCTGAAAGTTCTAATCTTTCTGAGGAAATGTCTGCAGAACAATTAGCAAGGATTGTAGCATCTGTCTCCTCGCAAACGTCATCTGCATTTGAAGTGACGTCAACGTGATCATCATCGGATTCGCCATTTTTATCGTCTGCAACAAATTCTCCATTTTCGGTGGCCATTTTTATCGAAAACGGCGAATTTTTTTTTCTTTTTTTTTTTTTCTTCAAATATTTATATAAGGTAATACCTTATGTATGAAGCTACAACAAACAAAATAATCTTCCTAAAAGTTTAAATTCGTACATTATATCTGGACTGTTGTCTGTAGAACTATGGGTAATTTTTATCTACGCAAACATGTAACTTATTTTGACGAGTTCTCTGTGAAACTATGGGCAATTTTATCTACATTTGCCCTTGACTCTAAAAAGTTATGTTGTTGTTGTTGTTTTAATTTTAAATATAAATTCGCATTCTTCTTTATAAATTCAACTGAGCTGTGTGCTTACAAAGATATAGTTCCTTTGTCAATAAAGTCTTAACAACTTGTTATTGTTGAACACTTAAACAAGTCCTCCTTCTAATTCTGGTGGTGGCTACAACTGAACATGAAGTTTATTAGATGGACAATCAGGTGACGCATTCATCTGATGATTAAAGATGTAGTGAGGCAAAGGATGCTTTCATTGTACAATGAGTCATTCAGTCTGATTATCTTTTACGATAAAGAAAATGGGATGTCTGACCAGAAATTGGTTTATATGTGGATAGAGTTAGTTTCAACCTTGAGCCATGGCAAGAATTCAGGAAACGGCAGATGACACAAGAGATGACGTAAACTGACTATAGGCACTTGCTGTATTTATCCGTCGGTCTGAAATGTAAAAAAGAAATAAATAATTCATTTAACACATGTGAATTTTTTTTTAATCACTTCCTACTTAGTTGTGATTGCTAAGGTATTTCAGCACATCATCATCATCATCAACAATTAGCAGGTCCATTACAGAACGTTGCTCTCGTCAGGGCACAACTGAAAGTTTCTCTTTGTCTAGCAAATTTTCCAGCCCCATGTGCTTTCTTAGCCAGTGTGTCTTCGAGGCGGTGTATCCACCTGCCTTGGTCTCGTTTTCTGGAATCTCGTTATCATTCATCACCGTTTTCTCCACCCCGCCATGACGTTTAACATGGCCAATATATGCCAGTTTTAGGGACGGATGCTGTTTATGAGCCAGTTATCCTCGATAATGAGATCATGTAGGACGTCGGTGATTTTCATCTTCTTGCTCCTTGGTCTTGGCTCAAAACTGTTTCTTTTAACACATAACGAAAACAGTAATATACTTATTGACATAGCATTAAAAACTTTCGACAAACTTCAATGAAATATAAATTTCTAAATTATGCAGTTTTTAAACCAAATTTAATATGTTTGGCGTTACCGTTATTTCAATTCCAACACGTGTCATGTTAGCCTCAGAGTTAAAGACTTGGACCGAATTTTGGTAGCATTCAAAAATTAAGATCCCTCAAGACACTGGGGATAAAAATAAAGGGTTGAATTCAAGAAAGGTAAAGAGTTCTTCTTTCTTTCTTTCTTTCTTTCTTTCTTTCTTTCTTTCTTTCTTTCTTTCTTTCTTTCTTTCTTTCTTTCTTTCTTTCTTTCTTTCTTTCTTTCTTTCTTTCTTTCTTTCTTTCTTTCTTCTTTTCTTTTTTCTTTCTTCTTTCTTTCTTTCTTTCTTTCTTTCTTCACTCTTTTTTTTCTTTCTTTCTTTTTCTTTCTTCTTTCTTTCTTTCTTTCTTCTTTCTTTCTTTCTTCTTTCTTTTCTTTCTCTTTCTTTTTCTTTCTTCTTTCTTTCTTTTCTTTCTTTCTTTCTTTTCTTTCTTTTCTTTTTCTTTCTTTCTTTTCTTTCTTTCTTTCTTTCTTTATTTCTTTTCTTTCTTCTTTTCTTTCTCTTTCTTTCTTTCTTTCTTTCTTTCTTTCTTTTCTTTTTCTTTTTTTCTTTCTTTCTTTTCTTTCTTTCTTTCTTTCTTTCTTTCTTTTCTTTCTTTTCTTCTTTCTTTCTTTCTTCTTCTTTCTTCTTTCTTTCTTTCTTTCTTTCTTTCTTCTTCCTTCTTTCTTTTCTTTCTTTCTTTCTTCTTTCTTTCTTTCTTTCTTTCTTTCTTCTTTCTTTCTTTCTTTTTTTCTTTCTTTCTTTCTTCACTCTTTCTTTCTTTCTTTCTTTCTTTCTTTCTTTCTTTCTTTCTTTCTTTCTTCTTTCTTTCTTTCTTTTCTTCTCTTTCTTTCTTTCTTTCTTTCTTTCTTTTCTTTCTTTCTTTCTTTCTATCTATCTATCTTTCTTTCTTTCTTTCTTTCTTTCTATCTATCTTTCTTCTTTCTTTTTCTTTTTTTCTTTCTTTCTTTCTTTCTCTTTCTTTCTTTTCTTTCTTTCTTGCCTCTTCTTTCTTTCTTTCCTTTCTTTCGTTCTTTCTTTCTTTCTTTCTTTCTTTCTTTCTTTCTTTCTTTCTTTCTTTCTTTCTTTCTTTCTTTCTTTCTTTCTTTCTTTCTTCACTCTTTCATTCTTTCTTTCTTCACTCTTTCATTCTTTCTTTTCTTTCTTTCTTTCTTTCTTTATTTCTTCTTTCTTGTCTTAGTCTTTCTTTCTTTCTTTCTTTCTTTCTTTCTTTCTTTCTTTCTTCTTTCTTTCTTTCTTTCTTTCTTTCTTTCTTTCTTTCTTTTCTTTCTTTCTTTCTTTCTTTCTTTCTTTCTTTCTTTCTTTCTTTCTTTCTTTCTTTCTTCTTCTTTCTTTCTTTCTTTTCTTTTCTTTCTTTCTTTCTTTCTTTCTTTCTTTCTTTTCTTTCTTCTTCTTTTTCTTCTTCTTCTCTTCTTCTTCTTCTTCTTCTTCTTCTTCTTCTTCTTCTTCTTCTTCTTCTTCTTCTTCTTCTTCTTCTTCTTCTTCTTCTTCTTCTTCTTCTTCTTCTTCTCGGTGTTCACCGGCTGTATATATGGGCGGAAAGTTCTGGCTGTTCGTTCAGAACTTGATTTTTTTGCTCACATCTATTTTACAGTTGGCTTTTGTGTGTACTCCAATTGCGAGAGGGTGGATAGAACCCCTACCGCTCCCGTCACACCCACCCAGCAAACATGTCGTAAAATAGGACTAATTATAAGTGTTTCTTTCGAAGTCGGAATGATCTGCCTGAGAGACATGGAACCAACAGTTCCAAGAACCTACACGCGGAGGTATTCGTGTGTGGCTTGAAGAACGATACCGTAATCTGTGTGCGATCCTATGTAGAATCAAAGCACTTGTGTGGGTCTGTTTGCAGCAAAAATGATTTTTATTTAAGCAAAACCCAGTTAAGCAGGAAATACCTGCAACATGAAAATCATAAATCTGCAAGCACCTAATGACTGAAAACTAGCATTCACCCTCTGAACATTCTCCGAACTTTCTTCTGAAAGTAATTGCACAAATTCTTCTTGAGATCTTTACCTTATCGCAAATTTAGTTTAAAGAAATATTAATAAAGTGAAACGTATCCTTTTCAATTGGCTTGCCAAACAATGATCCCCCTCCCATTGCTTCTATGGAGACATGACATACATTTCAATACGGAACTTATCGGCGTAGCTATAAGTACAGCACTTTTGGAACTGAGGGTCGTTGAGTTCGAAACTTGCAGGATTTATGAGTCACCTGACCCACCACGAGCAAAGCTTCTTTCAAGGAACCATCCAGTTAAACTCCACGGTATTGACACTGAGTACGGAACGAATCAACTTAGAAATCGTCTCAGCGTCAATCGAGTTCATTTAGTATTTCTCTTTCATATAGAAAATACCTCACAGCTTAAGTCATGCGAGGGACAATAAAAAAAAAAAAAAAAAAAAAGAAAGAAGCATGTTGCCAAAGTCGGGGACGACACAACGCAACGCTGTATCATTAAATTGAAGCTAGTTACAACGCATTGTTAGTAAAAAGGGAAAGAAATTGTTAAAAAAAAAAGCCTTTCCAAGACACCTCTCGTTTTTTGGGGTCCCTCGAGTGCAGGCTCGGTTCTAGGGACGACTCCTACATGAGCATGGCTAATCTCCGACAATAGGATCCATTACCTGCGAGTTCATACATGGAGCAGACGGCCATATTCACACGAAGTTCACCCTACCTGAAAACGTTTCAGAACAAAACTGTTCCTCCAAACGCACCGCGGTCACGGTGCGAAAGGTCGGCGCGATCGTGCTATTATAACTATCTACAAATAATAACACGTCAATAACTCGCGTTATTTGCGCTTATTATTAAAGAGAAGGACAGAAAACCCGCGTCGACGCTGATTCTTGAGTCTCGCTTACATTTTTTTTTTTTCTGTCTTCCATTTATTGGCTTTGACACAAAACGTCAAGTGGCGGGTATGAATGAACGGGTAAAATAAAAATGCGTTTGGAGCAGAAACTTGCCAGTGAGAAGTGTATATATTGTTCACCATTCTCCTCGAGCCTTGTCGAGCGTATTCTCGTGGACCCGATACCAGTTCCCGTCTTGAATGGAGAGCTAACTAAAGTGTCCGATCTATAGCACGACGAGTAGCATTGGATATCTTCTTCTTACCTCACCGGCTGTAAGCTCCGGTGGAAAGTCCTGGTTGTTCGTCCATTTAAACTATGGCTTTGTGCCAGGGCCTGAGTTTTGCGTGCACATCCGTATTACGGGCTTATTTGTGTGCCGTTGGTTGTTCCGTGCCGCTCGGACAGATAATATACTCCGATATCGAGGAAGAACTATATTAGTCGACTCCTACGACATGCTTGCTGGAGAGGCAGTGGGTCTATTCTGGTTTTTACAAACAAAAGGAACCCGGAATCCACATGAAGTGCACCGAATAGTTTCATCCCTCTCGATGTAGAATAAATTGCATGTCATCAAGCCGCATTCTTCTTCAGCACTCTCTTGTTCAAGCCGTGTGACGCTAGTAGTCATAACTTTCTGTCTCGTGTACTTTCAATCAACTCTGACACAGATGATCTTCCATGCGATGATGTCGAACCGCCCAGTATCTGTCTGTTCTCCTCGCCTCCAACTTTCCTACCGACACGATGTACTTCAGTTTTCTCCTCCCATCACATGATCAAAGAATAAGCGAAAAGATTAGCTGTTCGTCCACTTCCGTACTTTGGTCTTGTTCCATAACTTTTTGGGTGTGTGTGTGCATGTCACTGTACAGGCTAGGTTTACTTTCATGCAGAATTTTTGAGAAATCATAACGCTATAAAAATGATCCAGCTAACTCAAGGACAAATGACACAGTGAATAAATGAAACAAAGAAAAAATAACTCCCTGAAAAATATAACACAGTGAATAAAATGACACTCTGAATAAAATGACACAATGAAAAAATTACACCCTGAAGAATATAACACAGTGAATAAAATGACACTCTGAATACAATGACACAATAAAAAAAATTACACGATGAAAAAATGACACTATGAAAAAAATGACAGAATTAAAAAAATGACTCAATAAATTGACACAACTTTTTAGATAGCCGAAGTCAGGGATAAATTAAACTGTAATCGTGTAAAGAGAGTAAATTTTAAATATATATATATATATATATATATATATATATATATATATATATACACACACACACACACAAACAAACACATTTATATATATTTATAACTTTGAATGTATTTGTTTAATAATTTCATCTTCTTTTAAGTACATTATTGTAGTTATTGTCGGCTCTGTGGCTAAATCGATGAGAACGCTTCGTAATGCCGGGGTGCCGGGTTCGATCCCAGCTGCGGGCCATGCGCCTTGCGTTGGTTTCGACAGTAGTAACAAGAAAGCCGACCGTGCAGGAAGCAATGGCAAACTACTGGACGTAAATTTGCCTAGAAAAACCACACAACAACCAGGGGCTGTTGGGGTTGGTTCTGCAAGGTCCTGTAAAGGATACGCAACAAACCAACCAATTGTAGTTATTTCCCATTCAGCACATAATAGAAATGGGGAAGGCGGGGATGAGCCACGCACCCGCTCCTTCAATTTTTTTTTTAAATAAAAGGGGCGAGGCGGTGGAAGTGACTCCAAGTATCATAAGCCCACCTCCAACTTTTCAAGGACCCTTTTATTACGCGTTCAGGCGCATTGGGCATTTAGGGCTTGACATTTATTTTATTTACCAATCGGCACTCGTTGAGTGATGTTAATATCATGCCGGCTGCTTTTACTTCCCAGAAATGGACCTGGTACCCATTTAGGGCTGGGGTCGACCTGGGAGCCAAGATCATTTATGAAAAATATCAGGACCTATCAGGACCTGAACTCACAACCTTGGGATCCGCAGGTGAGAGTCTAGTCGCTACACCACGCCACCACACCCTCCACCCTCCCCCCTCCACCCCATTTCCTCTTTTACTTAAAAAACACCGTTTAAGCAGAGGGAGAGACACATTTCTAAGCCACTGAGAAATATTTTTTGTGTGTCGGTGAGCCTGAGCTTGATCCAAGCTCGGTAAACAAAGGAAGCGGAAAGAAATACAGAAGGAAGAAATTGTATATTTTATAAGTATATTTTACGTGGAGAGAAAATAGTGGAAAGAAACATCTTCCTAGGCTTATGACTATTCGAACTTCCGACCGCATATAAAATAAACATAAACACATAAACACACACGTATTGATAGGCACTTATAGAGAGAAGTCAATAGTACACCCTTGACAACATGAATATCGAAGACTAGTGTTATCATGCCTGAAATGGAACCTACAAAAAACGAAAGAGTCTTGCTGCAGTAACAAGTATACTAAGACGCATGACCACCTAGACTACCTAAAAAACAGTGTCTTTTTTAGCCGTGCCTACCGTTCAGTTTGAATCTACAACCATGATGATGATGATAAGATTCAACCGCAACATCATGCGGATGAGGATGACCCGGAGAGAGGTCCCAGAAACCCCGTTATTTTAGCCCCCCCCCCCTCCTCCCCCCCCCCGACTAGAGCTGAAGCTGGGATTTAAAGTAACCAAAAACTGCATCCCGTATCGAGACGACACTTATAATTACAACTATGCCCGGCTCCCTAGCGTAGTTGGTAAAACCTGACTTCGCGGCGACCGGGTGACGAACTCCTTGTGGTCCGGGTTCACGCCCGGGGGTAGGCAGAAAAGCCACATTCTCCCAGATTTACAGTATTTATCATGGAATCAAGGCTGAAGGGTTGCAATATCCATAGTACCGAACCTAAGGGTTAACATTAACAACTAATGGTTTCTGGATATTAAAAAAAAATTTAAAAATCTGCAACTAATAAATAGGGACATAATTGTTCTCAGAACAGCACCATTGTTAACAACAATTTATTTTAACCAAGCATATGTCAGATAACAAAGACAGGAACAATTATAAACAGATCGGACAATAATGCTGTGTCCGGATACAGCCAACATTTGTGTTTGTTGTTGTCGCAAAGTTGACTAAAATGTGTACCAGGAAATGACCTAGGTAGTAAAGGCGGGCTGCGTGATGCTGACCACATCGCTCCTCGAGTGGCGACTGGTCTGTTGTAATATTGGTCTAGCACTGTACATGTTATGGGGCTGTTGTAGTGTAGTGGCTAAGCGCTTGACTGAGGATCAGAAGAGCGTGGGTTCGGTTCCTGACGCAGCCAAACTTTTTAAAAATAATATTGGCTCCTAGGTCGACCGAATATTAAACAGGTACGAAGTGCAGTCCTGGGAAGTAAAGGATGCCGGTGTGGTGTTGACCACATCACCAACTGAGTCCTGACTGTTCTATAAAATATAAGTCTAGCCCTTATACAACTGAAGGCTTGGGAAAGGTCATATACTTTCATTTTTACTGTGTGTCTTATGAGCCACACATAAGAATTGTGTTCTCCGTTTAATTCACTTACTTACAGTCCACTGTGGGGTAGACAATAGTAAAATGAATATGTATGATAGACTTGCGTGTTTAAGAGAGAAAGAAAGAAAAATAAAAAAACCGGTGCTATGGAAATAGTGAATTGAATATTTCCTCTAGAAATGGTTGGTTAAACATGTTGTCTAAGTTTAGGTTTAAACAACGGATCAACATCATGGCACATGAGTGTAACCCATAAGTGCTCCGTTCTACTTCTGACTCAAGTCTGAGTCAAAATAATCTCAACGCAGTGCACGAGCTCCGTGCCAACGGCAAGGATTCTGAAATACTTTAGGCAGATTTTAAACTCTAAATTTTGCCCGGGCTGCGCTGTTAGGCGACTCCTTCTCGATTTTCAACTGCATGGGGTTTTCTACGTAGGCAACAATACATGGGCTGTACCGAATATTCGCTTTGTATTCGCTTCGGGGCCGAATAGTGGACTTATTGACTATTCGATATTCGGCCGAATAGTTGCGATCGGGCCGAATACGTATAGTAGTTACATTACACCCGCTCTGCATACACGGCCTTAATGCTGACAACAAGGAACGATTGGTTTTGTTGAAAGCTAATGCAGCATTCCTGCATTAACTAAGCTGTCAGTGACAATTTACAAGTTTAATTACTTGTTATAATACTTAGGAATCTTTCATTCCTAGTTATTAGTTATCACAGACTGACTGAAGGATGCAAAACATAAAATGTTTTTAAATGTTTACTATTCTGTACGAATACTAACTAGACAGGGAAAGAATATAAACCCCGGCCACATCCAAGTCGATAATATGAAAATCAAACGAACAGAAACATATGAGCACTTGGGTGCAAACTTCCACTGCTCAAACATGCTGATAAAAGAAATACAATCTAGAATACAATCTAGAAATAAAGTATACTATGCCCTTCAACGTATTCGTATTCGGCCAAATAGTTGGTCCCGTTATTCGTATTCAGCCGAATAGTGAAAATCATTATTCGGTACAGCCCTAAACAATACACACGAGCGTCCGATATTACTACCCGGAGACTAAGGAAAATTACTAGAAGTTCACGTGAAAAAATCTCAGCCGTTACCGGGGCTTGAACCCGGGACTTTCAGCACTCGAAGTGGACGCCATGCCTCTAGACCACGCAGCTCCCTAGAATGTGTTAGATAAATGTGTCATCTATAATTTTTAAATAAATGTGTCATCTAGAACTTATAAATAAATGTGTCATCTAGAACTTATAAATAAATGTGTCATCTAGAACTTATAAATAAATGTGTCATCTAGAACTTATAAATAAATGTGTCATCTAGAACTTATAAATAAATGTGTCATCTAGAACTTATAAATAAATGTGTCATCTAGAACTTATAAATAAATGTGTCATCTAGAACTTATAAATAAATGTGTCATCTAGAACTTATAAATAAATGTGTCATCTAGAACTTATAAATAAATGTGTCATCTAGAACTTATAAATAAATGTGTCATCTAGAACTTATAAATAAATGTGTCATCTAGAACTTTTAATAAATAAATGTGTCATCTAGAACTTATAAATAAATGTGTCATCTAGAACTTATAAATAAATGTGTCATCTAGAACTTATAAATAAATGTGTCATCTAGAACTTATAAATAAATGTGTCATCTAGAACTTATAAAT
>CAJHNH020002236.1:78457-150957 GCA_905116865.2 Candidula unifasciata | reverse complement strand
GCGGACTAGACACGACTCTTGTCTGATTAATAAGAGCACAGTAGGAAAATGATAAAGATGATGATAGTAGGTAAATGGAAAAGCAAAACAATGTATACTTACGTAATAACGAACCCGGACTGGTTTAGCCTCCCTTGTAACAATGTGAAAGGTGACTGGGTAACAAAAACCATAGCTACCTGGTGGTTGAGTTCAAATGGGTTTTAATTCCAGTCATTTTATCGGTCGTGCTGGAGGTGTGATCCAGGATAAAGAACTCTGCAATCATTCTAATGTTCCACCGGTCCAACAGCTTTTCCTCGCTTTATTTTTCTTCTTCCCTCACAAGGGAGTTGACAGCCAAGCGAAGAATGGTTTAATGCTTTGCAAGATGTCGCCTAAGCCCCGCCTACTCCTCACAGACCATGTGACAGGCGAATGTTTGGGGGAGGAGATTCCAGGCTAATTTGCCAATAGCAGGCAGAGTCTTCGATCGCCACCTAAAAGCAGGAGGAGCGATTTAACAAAAGCGTCAGGGTGTCGATTTTACAGTTCGTGTTGTGATTCATGTTCACAATGAGCTTTCATTGGACGATGGCAGGTTGAGTAGTTGAATCCCTCAGCCCCAGAAAAGCGGCGTTTTCCTTTTTCTTTTTGAAATCACACTGTAATTAGTTGAGTTGTCATACTGTTTTAGAATATTTTATTCTAATTACACTGACAACAACATCTGTATAGCTTTATCACCTAAGGGACAGTTTTTTTTAGGGGGGTAATCTTTTATTTACTTGTATCATTGTCCTTATGTGTTTTATATGCTGATTCCTCGTGTGGGTTCCTGGCTTCCATTGTGGAGAAAACAAGAGTAGACACACTGTATCCTCAACAAGAATGTCATAAGAGTCAACTAATTAAGACATCCTTTAAAATCGGAGTGCATCTGCCTGGGAGACAAGAAAAAACGAGTTTGCATACAGAATGTCAGATCTGTTTAAATAGATTTGAACATTACACTCTGAGTCTAGAGCATGACTAAAGTCTGGGGATCGGACCAATAGCCTGAATAGTTTGTTGCAGTTTACAGCAGGTAAATGAGAAGAATGATGAAGAAGAAGAAGAAGAAGAAGAAGAAGAAGAAGAAGAAGAAGAAGAAGAAGAAGAAGAAGAAGAAGAAGAAGAGGAAGAGGAAGAAGAAGAAGAAGAAGAAAAAGAAGAAGAAGAAGAAGACAGAATAATGATAATAATAATAATAATAATAATAATAATAATAATAATAATAATAATAATAATAATAATAATAATAATAATAATAATAATAATAATAAGAAGAAGAAGAAGAAGAAGAAGAAGAAGAAGAAGAAGAAGAAAAGGAAGAAGAAAAAGAAGAAGAAGTAGTAGTAGAAGAAGAAGTAGAAGAAGAAGAAGAAGAAGAAGAAGAAGAAGAAGAAGAAGAAGAAGAAGAAGAAGAAGAAGAAGAAGAAGAAGAAGAAGAAGAAGAAGAAGAAGAAGAAGAAGAAGAAGAAGAAGAAGAAGAAGAAGAAGAAGAAGAAGAAGAAGAAGAAGAAGAAGAAAAATAAAAAAAAATAAAAAATCTGTTGATGAAGGCATTCTAGTCGTAACACTCATTTTATCATTTGTCGTTGTGTTTTATTAAGGAGTTGTCTATTTCTACTTCTTTTATCAAAACTCCACCCTAATATTGGGTGTTTTTTTGGGGGGTTTATTTTAAAGCGCCGCCCCGGCATTCGTCTACGGGGTGGGTTTGGGGGGGGGGGGGGGGGGGGTTCTCATCCAAATGGTAGCATTTTGTGTCACATTTGTTTTTATTGCCCGTTGTGGGGTCCAAGTGGGGTTGAACACGATTCACTCACTCTGCATCATCTCGATTATCGAACATCCTTTTCTGTGATATAACTTTAGGGTAGACGTCCAGTTACGTTGGGTGAGGAGTCTCCATTGTCGTTGAAAAGTTTATGTTGTTAACAACAGCAGATTGTTAATGTTCTCCGGGGCCTAGTTGTAGAAATACATTAGTTGCAATGTGTGAGGGCTATCTTGTTTGGCGCGGGTTTAACACTTTCTGCTTGCAGCTTGCTGTATGTTGAACCATTAATTCACTTCTTCTTCTTCTTCTTGTTTTTCTTTATTCATTGGTTGTAAGCTGTGACGGAGAGTCCTGGTTGATTGTCTATTTGGACTTAACCTTTATGACACGGCCTGAGATTTGCGTGTACATCGGTTTTACAGACTTATTTGTGTGCAGTTGGTTGTTCCTTGCCGCTCGGGCAGGGGCACTCCGACTTCGAAGGAAGCTTCCAGTTAGTCGGCTTTTACGACATGCTTATTGGAAAGGCAGTGAGTCTATTCTGGCTTTCCCCACAATGAGGCCCCGGAACCAACACGGGGAACACCCTGTGTGACACTATTAGACAGAATGTGGGAGCAAATCCTTGTACTAGATTTATCGAGAAGGGACGTACCAATTAGTTTTGGCCTTCTCGTTAGAATGTAGCAAGATACCATCACAGGCACCACATCTTAGACGATCAGCTACAAGAGTCAGAGGACGGCAACGAGATCTATGGATCAACAATATCACAGACACTTTACACTATCTGGGTAGGACAATAGCCAGTGCCAGCCAGCATGCACTGGATCGCAAATTGTTCCTCCCCATGCCGCTTAATGGTTAAAGCAGCTAATAATGATAATAATGACACATTTTATTCTTAGTTAGGGACCGCGTTAGCCCACGGCCGGTGTTCAAAACTGGGCGGTTTCCGGGGCTCACCCAGCCTCTAGGAAATGGGTACCAGAGGTAACATTCTAAGGGAAAAAGAGGAACGTCGCTATAGCTACGCAGTTGCATACGGACGGTGACACAGGCGGACAGTTTCTTATCAATTGTCCGTACTGGTGACAGAGCACTTATGGTTAATAACCGTGTGCAATATTGCTGGTTCACATCTCCCGACTTTACCTTTACCTATCTTAGTCATTTCAGTGAATAAGTTATTGTAAATGTCATGCGTTAAACAATTACTTTAACCATACCCTGTACATTTTTTTACACTCAATTCCAGCAGTCATAGCGAACTTCCAAGATCTGTAACCCAGTAACGTTTCGGTGTAAGCTGAAATTTGGCATGTCGCCTGTTAGTAAATCTGTCCTGATAAGCATTTCCTTTTAATATATCAGACTTGAGTTAGAAGTAGAACGTAACACTTATGGGTTACTAGCCTTGTGTCGTGTTATTGATGCGTTGTTTAAACCTAAACCTAAGTCACATAGCGGTTGGACCATTAAAAAAAAATAAAAAAAAGGAGACAGTCATAAAAAACGTTGCCCGCGGTACACCATTGCTATATCAATAAATGAAGTTGATGACATATTTCTTGTCTGCATCTCAACATTTCTTTCATTCAATAATGTCATTTTGATGTTTAATGACTAATTTATCAATATTCCTTTGTGTGTCTAACATCGCGAACATACGTAAATGTCTAAGTGGCTGGTCTGTTTGCCTACATGTTTTGATCTGTGTAATTTCACGGGATGTTTTTTGAATGTCGAATGTCGACATTATGATTCCATTCAGACTAATTAAAGTCGTGTGATCATTGCCTGTTGTTTTAGTATTAGGATTTTAAGTTGCTTTATTGTGGCTTGAGAGAAGATATAACTTTTTCCTGTTACATATATTTTTTTTAACGAGCGGCTGGTGGAGCGGTTAAAAAGTCGGGCTCTTATGCTGGAGAGCCTGGTTCGACCACAGTTAAGGTGATGGAGTCTTTTCGTCGGGGGCAAAATTAAACATCCTAACCAGCAGAGTCCGTGACGACAGCACTAGCCCTGCGGTCCTGAGTCCTCAGGCTCACGACGCCTCCCCCGTCTACGACGCCCTAAAATGTAGGGCATACAGAAATATCCAGAAGCCATGAGTTGTTAACCCTTTGGCTCAGTACTATGGATATCGCAACCCTTCGGCCTTGATTCCATGATAGGTACCGTAAATCTGGGAGAAAATGTGGCTTTTCTGCCTACCCCTGGGAGTAAACCCGGACCACAAGGAGTTCTCACCCGGTCACAGCGCAGTCCGGTTTAGCCAACTACGCTAAAGAGCCGGGCACAGTGTTTTCATTAAAAAAAAAACACGACAATTAATCAATGAGACTGATTTTTATTATGGCTAAGACAAAAATGTCATCTATGAAGCAAAGCATAGAATCTAAAGAGGCAACATTCATCTTTGATCTGGAAACTTTTCATCGCCGCTCGATAAGCTGACAACAAACAACCCACCATTTTGTTGACCTGGTCAAATGTGCATTGTTACGTAATCAGCACGGTGCAAAAAGCTAAGATTAAATTATTTTTAAAACTCGGAAAAAAGCGTCATTGAAACAGTTGAATTGATGCAACAAGTTTATGGGGATAATTGTTTATCTCGTGCACACATTTTCATCATTTAAAAGCGGTGTATAAGAACAGAAGAACTACAGAAGTCGTTCCAGTGTTTGTTAGATTGTGCTATTCGCTGTATCAATGCACAAGGGGCTTACTTTGAATATAATCCATGTTATATCTTCAACTGTTGATTATTTTAATTTTTGATGGAATTAGTCTCATTACTTAATTGTCGGACCTTGTATATCAGATGACAGGTATGTAAACACACGTCTCTAACCCCGTATGGGTTCCTGGATATTAAATTCTGTTTAAAACTCAGAAAAAGCGTCATTGAAACAGTTGAACTGATGCAACAAGTTTATGGGGATAATTGTTGATCTCGTGCACACATTTTCAGGTGGTATTCACAATTTAAACGTGGTGTATAATATTCCTAAAAGGCAGCAAATGTCGACATTGATGTCAATCTTCACTGTGAAGACGGCAGATATGTATTTTAAATACGTCCATATGCAAATCTGAATGTTTAAAAACACTGCCCGGTCCTCATTTGGAGACCCAAGGCACGCCCGTATGGGTTCCGGTACCCCATTGTGGCGGTTGGTGGGGGGGGGGGGGGGCAAGAATAGACCCATTGCCTCTCCAACGAACATGTCGTAGGAATCGAGTACACGAGGGCATCTTTCGAAATCGAAGCAAACGCGCTTGAACGCGATCGAATTATTACTTTTGTTCTAAAAAATAGATTAGACTAAAATCGAAGTGTATTTGCCCTTGAGGCAAGGAACAACAGTCTGCAAAAACATTTTTAGATGTGTAAAACGGGTGTGCATGTAACACTCAGGTTCTTGAAAAAGACAAAATCCAGAAGTGGTCGAACACCTCGAACTTTCCGCCGGAGTTTACAGCTGGTGAACGAGTAGAAGAAGCAGTTCACGGGAAGGAGATTGGGTGTTTTTCTGTCGAGGGCCAAAATAAAATCCCAACCTGTTCAGTCTGTGGGAGCCGCCGTGGTGTAACAGCTAGACCCTCGGCGGTGGATCTGAATGTCTTGGGTTCGAATCCCAAAGGAGCCGAACTTTTTTTTTCTCAGAAAGGAACTGGGCTCCCAGGTCGACAAAGCATGAAATGGGTACCAGGTAGCTTTATGGGAAGTAAAGGCTGCCGGAATAACCTTGACCATATCACCTACCAAGTGCTGGTTAGTCTCTAAAGTATGTAACTAGCATTACATATCCAGTAAGCTACTGGCATTTAAACACACATTTCAAATACTTTTACTTGACTTCACTCCTGTATGCCTAATATGCCCTAAGGCGTCGAAATGAGTCCTTTACTTTTAGAATCCGTGGCGACAGCATTAGCTATGCGGTCTTAAGTGTCACGCTGTCCTTCTTCGCTTTAAAAGCCGGTAAAAACATAAAGTGAAAGAATTTTTTAAGTTTTATTCGAGTATATTTTTTAAAATAATGACTATTTTTAGAAGAACTAAAGTAATAACTGATAAACTGCAATCACTCACTCAGTGGTGCCTGTGCAGAAAAGAGGGAATGAAATGTTCTGATAGAATCACCAATGGGCCAGTCAGCTTGTCCCACTTTCTTAGCCATTCAACAGACTGTTCAAGTTAATGCACTTGTTTATCATCATTTGACAATACAGAATTTGAGAATGAGTTCAGTGTCTTTTTACCTACACATTTACTTTTCACATTAACAATATGCCACCATCTAAGGATAGCTTTAACAAAATTTGAGAGATAAATAAACAATTCCTTGTGGCTCAAAAGGTGAGGGAAATACGCAGATGTTGGATAGTACACCCATTGAGAAAACATGAGAACTATATAACTAGACATGCTTTAAAATGGAAATCACATCGAACTGAGGGTGGATTTAAAAAAAAAAAAGAGTAAAAAAGTAAACTAGAGAGTGAAGTTAACAAGATAATGAAGACATAAGTGAAGCGCACGCATTGCGGAAGTATACAAAGTCGTGGCGTGAGCAGTTTGGGTTCCAACTGTGGGCTGTACTGTGACCTTCGGTAGTACAGGCCTAGCTACTGACGTCATCAGCGGGACGTGACGTCACCGCCGCTGGCTAACGTTATGTTACTTTTTCACACAGACAGTACCTGTTTTTTTTTTTTTTTTGGTTCCCGGCCGTCCCCTGAGTACTAGCCCACAAAACGTATAGCAGTAAGCTCATGGCTATTCAACAGTCAGCCCGCGGACCAAATTTGGCCCGCTGAGGCCTAGCGAGTGGCCCGCGGATCACTGCTGGTTGCAATGAAATAATCATTTTTCTAAGCTGGGACTCGGGCTGCTGGCCCATAACGATCCCTAATTTCACAATGTTGGCTTCTGAGTAAACTTAAATTGACTTAGTTGAACAGCCATGGATACAGATATTGACAATAAGACATAGAAACAAAACACAACAGAAACTACTTACATATTCACAATATGACATAGAAACAGAAAGCACAACAGAAACTACTCACATATTCACAATATGACATAGAAACAGAAAGCACAACGGAAACTACTCACATATTCACAATATGACATAGAAACAGAAAGCACAACAGAAACTACTCACATATTCACAATATGAGATAGAAACAGAAAGCACAACAGAAACTACTCACATATTCACAATATGACATAGAAACAGAAAGCACAACAGAAACTACTCACATATTCACAGTAAGACATAGAAACAGAAAGCACAACAGAAACTACTTACATATTCACAATATGACATAGAAACAGAAAGCACAACTGAAACTACTCACATGTTCACAATATGACATAGAAACAGAAAGCACAACAGAAACTACTCACATATTCACAATATGACATAGAAACAGAAAGCACAACAGAAACTACTTACATATTCACAATATGACATAGAAACAGAAAGCACAACAGAAACTACTCACATATTCACAATATGACATAGAAACAGAAAGCACAACAGAAACTACTCACAGATTCACAATATGACATAGAAACAGAAAGCACAACAGAAACTACTCACATATTCACAATATGACATAGAAACAGAAAGCACAACAGAAACTACTCACATATTCACAATATGACATAGAAACAGAAAGCACAACAGAAACTACTCACATATTCACAATATGACATAGAAACAGAAAGCACAACAGAAACTACTTACATATTCACAATATGACATAGAAACAGAAAGCACAAGAGAAACTACCCACATATTCACAATATGACATAGAAACTAAAAGCACAACAGAAACTACTCACATATTCACAATATGACATAGAAACAAAGCACAACAGAAACTACTCACATATTCACAATATGACATAGAAACTAAAAGCACAACAGAAACTACTCACATATTCACAATATGACATAGAAACTAAAAGCACAACAGAAACTACTCACATATTCACAATATGACATAGAAACAGAAAGCACAACAGAAACTACTCACATATTCACAATATGACATAGAAACAGAAAGCACAACAGAAACTACTCACATATTCACAATATGACATAGAAACAGAAAGCACAACAGAAACTACTTACATATTCACAATATGACATAGAAACAGAAAGCACAACAGAAACTACTCACATATTCACAATATGACATAGAAACTAAAAACACAACAGAAACTACTCACATATTCACAATATGACATAGAAACTAAAAGCACAACAGAAACTACTCACACATTCACAATATGACATAGAAACTAAAAGCACAACAGAAACTACTTACCATGTAGCTGTCCAAATTGAAGTTACATAATCCATGAAATCCATTACTGCGTGAATTTGGCCAGTTTTCTTTTCTTACATGATTTATCCAGCAAGGTTGCGTCGGGTTTTTTTTTTTTTTTTTCGATAGTTATTCACAAAAACATTTGCCAGAGATGGCAGCGCTTTGGAAGCAATGTCTATTTTAGAACAACCCTCAGTACAGACACCACCTATTTCATCATTGAAATATGTGTGTAAACTGCATAAAAACAATATGCATAAGCAATTTTTTGTGATGTTTGCAGGCTAGAAATTGTGTTTCCAACTCAGCTGATATAAGCTTCTGCGTAGCTGCAAATGTTAGAAATGTAATTAATATTAAAAATTTTGAAGGGTATTTCAAACCTCCACGGGCAAGCAGCTGTGTATAGTCTGTGGACACTGCACCCGAATCAACATCATATAATAATGGCCTGTCCATCTGCAATAAAGTCTTGCAGGCAGCACACCTAATTTTTTTGTTCAGCTTACTTGAGACAAATCCAGCAATATACACCAGTGACTCCTCTGAACCTTCCGAAACCAATAATTCACAGTCATTTGGGTTTATTTGAAAAAAAAAAAAAAACAACCTTGTTTAAGTCCAGCTGAACAGCATCAGTCATCATGTCATCCCCATTTTCATCTTCTTTGCTGCTAAGAAACTCTGAGAGGTCACGGATTGGAAAAGCTCCATAAGTTGGTGAGGACATACTTAACAGTGAGTAAACTTTGAGATTCTTTTCTGCTTCTAAAACTTGCTGCACAGAAACTAGGTAGTTTGCTCCTGACAACTGCCGATATTCACCAAACCGAGCTTCTAAGTTGTCAGTCTGCAGCTTTCCAAGAAGTATAAAACTGGCGTCTGTGGTTGCAAATAGATTTTTGATTAGAGAAAGCACTGCGGTCACTGTATGCAGCAGTGCACTGTGTGTTTCCTTGGTCGATTTTCCTTGACAGCCAGTCAGCTTGTCCCACTTTCTTAGCCATTCAGCAAACTGTTCAAGATAATGCACTTTTTCATCATCATTTGACAATACAGAATTTGAGAATGAGTTCAGTGTCTTTTACCTACAAATTTACTTTTCAAATTAACAATATGCCACCATCTAAGGATGGCTTTAATAAAATCTGCCGTTCCATTACTGCCCACTAGACGCAGAGCAGCAACACAGTATTCATAAAAAATTGCCAAAGCAAGAGAACATTCTGTCTGTCTATGCTGGAGAGATAGAAGGCTTTGTGGAAAAATTTAGGTGCCAGTTCTGCAAAATTCTTTTGCTCACTATAATACAGTTTCTTTAAATGAGAAAAGTTAGCTTCTGCAGCTCTATCAGTATCATAGGCGTTTAGCATTTGTCCAGTTATTAAAGAATAAGTAAATATCTGGTTTGTGTCCTTTTGGTTGATCCAGTTCCTCCAGATGCATTTTAGAAAGTGCACAGAATCATGCAGTAAAATGCCCTGGAAAAATAGTTGGATAAGCATCTTTCTTTCGTGTGAGTATATGCTCGATTCCTGATTTGTCTGTATATTTATCAGACACAATAATATCTGACGTACGAGAATGTTTCACATATACTACACTGGTTTTCCCGGGAGTCCATTTTTTCCGTGGAATATGTTTCAGCCATTTGTCTTTTAAAATAGATTTCAAAGGGAATCTGAAGCAACATACATATCCACTATAATTTAAACGACATTCAGGTACAGAACATTTAGCAGGCATAGTTCCTCGAAAAACCAACACACTGACGATAAATCCAACGTAAATTGCAGAAATTGCTTACGAAATCTACTCCCTGAAATATCGCTTATAGGTGAATCAGACGTGAAAATGAAACCAGATTAAAAATTTTGACAAGAAAAATAAAACCGATCACACACTGAAACATCCATTTTGTTTGCCTCAGGAAGTGACGTCACCACTCGAGTTTCGTGGCCTGGACTTTCGAAGGCATCACTATTCGGCCGAATACGAATAGTGCGACCAACTATTCGGCCGAATACAAATACGAATAGTGTATCATCATCATCAGGCGTCTTGCCGATTGGCGTTGGCGATTATGCCCCGCCACGATCTGTGATCTCCTGCAGCATGTATCATCTTCTTCTTTAGCATTCTGAGCCCTTGAGGTTTACTGCTGCAAATATTACTAGTCTTCATTCACCTCTCTGGCTGGCCTTGTCTTCACAATTTGTGACACCAGTTGTTTGCAGGTCTGGCTGGACATTATCTATATCCAACTTCTTTTTTGTCTGTCTCGTGGTCTACGCCCATTCATCTCTCATGTGTATACAGTTTTACTTCTCTGTCATCTGACATTCTTTCAATATGCCCCAACCATTTTAGTATGTAAACTTTCATAATGCGGGTGATCATAGGTGAATTAAACAGATTAAGTGTTACGTTGTTGCTTCTCACTCTCCATTCCCCGCTGTTAGCATCTTTGGTGTGTCCAAAGATTTATCGTAAGACTGTTTTCAAAAACCTGTAATAAGGCCTCATCTCTTTTATTTCTGCTTCAAGTTTCAGAGCCACACAAAACGACTCGTCTTATCAACGTTTTATATATTTTGATCTTGGTGTTGCCAGACAGACACTTTGACTTTAGCTGATGTTGAAGGGCATAGTATACTTTATTTATAGATTGTATTCTAGATTGTATTTCTTCTCTCAGCATGTTGGAGCAGTTGAAGGTTGTACCCAAGTACTTATATTTTTCCGTTCGTTTGATTTTAACATTATCGACTTGGATGTGGCCGGAGTTTATAATCTTTCCATGTCCAGTTTATGTTTTCCATTCTTCAGTCAGTCTGTGGTAACTAATAACTAGGAATGAAAGATTCCTAAGTATTATAACAAGTAACTAAACTTGGAAATTGTCACCGACATCTTAGTTAATGCATGAAAGCTACATTAGCTTTCAACAAAACCAATCGTTTCATGTTGTCAGTATTAAGGCCGTGTATGCAGAGCGGGTGTAAGGTAACTACTATTCGTATTCGGCCCGACCACAACTATTCGGCGGAATACCGAATAGTCAACACGTCCACTATTCGGCCCCGAAGCGAATACGAAGCGAATATTCGGTACAGCCCTAGTGCCTATGCTCCACTGGAGGATAAAAGGCAGAAGAACAAGAGTTGAGTTGATTCAAGAACCGACATCACAGCCCTCGGGCATTTCCATAAGCGCTCCATTCCAGTCTTCAGCAGTTAGCGCAGAGTTCCAATACCAACGGCGCCAGTAGCATTCTGATAATAAATCTGTATAAGAAACTGCGATGTGGTTTCATAGACGAAGGAAAAAACAGTAATGCAGATGTTTTGAAAGAAACTAAGTCACGAAGAGAACTGATTGCGCACATCAGAAAGGGGACAATCTTTGGTCATGTAAATGAGAAGAAGTACTGGTGTAGGCCGTCGCCGTAGGTGAGGAGAGGCAGAGGGAGACCGAGAGAGAAGATGCTGGACCGTTTGACATCAGGGCATATGTCAGAGTTGATTGAAATTACACGAGACGGAAGGCTGTGGATCACTATAACTACCAACTCCACACGGCATTACCTTTAAGAAGAAGAAGAGAAAAAAAAAAGAAGAAGAAAGAAGAAGAAGAAACAAGATAGACACGCATGTAGCTATGTAAATGATGTATTGATTGATGGGTGGATGGATGACTAATCAACAATCAGTCAGACAGATCAGACAGACTGAGGGACTTACGAAGGAACAGACCACATGCACACAAAATTCAAGATAGACCTATCAGCCATGTGAACCTATAGAAAGGTACTCCAGACAGCAGAACATGTACTCCGGGACTGCACCGAATTGGATACATTAGGGCAAACCTCTTGGCTAGAAAGAACAACAGTGGAACGTAAACTCTATGGACCACTGAACGAACTAAAAATGACAGTGAAATTTATACAAGAGACACAAGTGATGATATAGACAATTTATTACAGGCGTATGAAAGAAGAAGAAGAAGAAAAAAAAAAGAAGAAGAAGAAGAAGAAGAAGAAGAAGAAGAAGTAGAAGAAGAAGAAGAAGAAGAAGAAGAAGAAGAAGAAGAAGAAGAAGAAGAAGAAGAAGAAGAAGAAAAAGAAGAAGAAGAAAAGAAGAAGACAAAGAAAAAGAAGAAGAAGAAGAAGAAGAAGAAGAAGAAGAAGAAGAGGAGGAGGAAAAAGAAAAAGAAGTAGAAGAAGAAGAAGAAGAGGAAGAAGAAAAAAGAAGAAGAAGAAGAAAAAGAAGAAGACGAAGAAGGAAAAAGAAAAAAAAAAGAAGAAGAAGAAAAAGAAGAAAAAGAAAAAGAAGGGACAGACTGACTACGTAGAGACGGACAAGCTAACAAACAGTCATACCTACTGACTGACAGCCATTTAGACATATAAACACCCCCCCCCCTCCCCCTACTCCTTTAAACACACACAAAAAATGGGCTGTAAACAACACGTAATTGCCTCATACCCAGAATTCGTACACAGCCCTGGCAGAGCAACTACCAACGCAACGTTCACGATAACATATGCCACGAGACAAGCACATCATTGAAGATTAATGAACACTGTAAAGCAGCCATTGTATTCGATATCACCCACAAGGTGTTTACATGCGTCCACATCTGTCAGATTTCGTCTCGGCTCAGTTGCTTCCCTTTATGTCCGATGCCGGGTTTTGGAAACAGGTAATATGGAACGGGCAATGAAGACAGAAATTAAAATTTAAATCGCTCATTTAATGTAGTTTAGATACTTTCTATTGCAGGCACATTGACGGGAAAAATGGCAGGGAATGAGCTATTAATAGAGTTTTTCGCGTAAATTATTTTGTCACAAATATAACTGGTATACGCACTGTATCCGTTCAATACAAATGGACTTTTATCAAACAGAACGGATGCCCAACGAATTTTCCCATAAGAGAAACAAGGCAGAATGATTCATTTGTTCCCAGGATCGCCAACATTAATAACAATACAAGTCATATTATTATTGGCATATTATAACATTGATCGGGCTGTATAACATCATTTGAATACTGCTTACATCTAAAATACATAAATACAGAAACAAGTGGATTGTGGGGAGGAATGATTAAAATAAGTCACACTTTACTTTGCTGCGAAGAGTCAAGTGCATACTGTGATGGTGCTGAGAAGGATGAGATGTTCCTTTAAATATATTTCTTCTTTGCTTTCACCGACTGTAAATTCCATCTGATTCCGGGAGTTAATCCACCCACGGATTTTAGTCTTGTTGCAGAACCTGAGTGTTGCGTGACCATCCGTTTCATAGATCTGGCTTATCTGTATGCAGACTCTTGGTTTCTTGCCTCTCACGTAGATTTACTGAGACTTCGAAGGATACCTCTAATTAGTAGACTCCTACGACATGCTTGTGTGAAAAGCAGTGAGTCTGTCCCCCCCCCCCACCCCCTCCCCCACAACGACACTGGAACCCATACGGAGACACCTTCGAATAAAACTTCAGGAATCGGCAAATATAGTGTCCTCCACCAAAGCTCCCCCCCCCCCCCCATCTGTTTTGTTTCTGTCGGGAAAAAATCCCAACCTTCGCCGGGGCTTAAACCCATGGCCTCCAGCACTCGAATCGGACGCCATGTCTGAAGGTTGAACGGGGTATGTAAATTTGGTCATGCTCGTCAGCCATACCGCATAAGACTCTTGGAGTCTTTTTGGTAATCACATCGTCATACTACAGTCCGGATGGGAAGCATAGGCAGGCATACAATATTGCTATGAAACTAAAACGAAAACATTCATTGGCTGTAAACTCGGTGCAAATGTCTGGCTTTTTGTCCACATCTGGTTCCTTGCTTGTCAGGCAAATGCACTCTAGAGTTGAAGGAAACTCGTAATTAATTGACTCTTAGGACATTCTTGTTAGGGAGGCAGTGTGTCTATTCCAGCCCCTTTCCCACCCACTCCACAGTGGGACCCTTGAACCCATACTAGAGTACATAAAAAAGGCAAGATACAAACTCATGCATGCAAACGTTTGAACTAAGGGAAATAATAAAAAAATTGTAAATTGCGAATAATTCAAAGTCTGCTGAAATCAAATGCTGTGGTCCGAAAGGCATAGATATCGCAGCATAGCTGTAGACTACGACATAATGTACACATAAACAAACAGATTTGAAACAATTGGGGCCCTAAGAACACAAAACGTATTAAAAGGAAAAAAAAAATCATGGTTTGACGGGCAGTCCTAAAAGGAAATAGAAAATAAGGACACACAAGACAACACGAACATTGAAGGCTACATTTACCATGCCGGGAATCAAACCACACTTATGAAATCATCTTGTCATCGCTTTATGGGATGCAATTTTTTATTTGAAGCCCTACTCTGGCTCTTGACAGGGGCCGCAATATAGACCGGCCATAAATATGGTCTAATGGCTGATCGCGGTTTGTGGGACCTCTCCACTGGTGATCCTCATCCACATGTTGGCACTTTGTGTCACCTGGTGTTTATCGCTTGTTTGATGTCCTGGTGGGATCAAAGACGATACATAGATCAAACCTGTTAGCTGCAAATGACGAAAGTGCCTTGCTGCAAGAACACATCTACTAAGACTTAGTTGGTCATGCTTCTTTGACAAATTCTTTCTGCTGCCAGGCGCTTTCGACAAGTTCTTTTTCTAGCATGATCAGCATAACTTTCGATTTTCATATTGCTCTATGGGTTTCAGTGGACCATTGTGGCGAAGAAGATTGACCTACTACATCCTTAACATCATGTTGTAACAGTTGACTGATTAGGGTGTTTCCTCCGACTTCAAAGTGCGTCTGTCTGTGAGGCGACGAACAAACTGTGGATGTACATGCAAAACTCAAGTTCTGGAACAAGACCAACGCCCAGAAGTGGACGAACAACCACACATTTCCACCATAGCTTACAGCCCGTCAAAGTTTTGGAGAAGATGTTTATGTTTTTCAGTGTGTCCTATTTTTTTACGTCTTTCTATTAATGCTAGTCATCTTTTGGTATCGTTTCACTGAAACCAGGTTGTAGCCCAAAGTTGTGGTTTGTCTCTGTTTGTCTTGTCCTTTCATGGGTCACCTACGCGATTAACTTGTTCATCTTCATGCAGGTTTCAGCTACATTATTCATCCATGTCATTCTTGGTCTTCCTCTCGCCTTCCTCCCCGATGTTCTGCTGTAGAAAGTCTTATGAGCAGTGTGGTCAGGCTGCATTTTCATTAGAAGTCCGAACCATTTTATTCTTTATCTGTCGGTATAATCCAGACATACTCTTATTCCAACTTTAATGCTGGTATTCATAACTTTGTCTCGTCTAGTGTTGTTAGTGACCTCATGGGGACAGAGCATTTCACAAAAACTTACCTTCTGTTCTAGTACCTTATTCATTGACCATGCTTGGCACTTACAGCATGAAGTAGGGATGATGATGCCATGAAACATTTGCTGTTTTGCTGGAAGGGAGACATTTTGGGTGTCTAAACAGTGGGGCTAACTGGTAGGTGACAGCATTTGACTTCTCCACTCTAGCTTCCATCTCTCTATCGAGTCTGCCATCCTCTGTAAATATGCTTCCTATATATTTGAATTATCCTACTTGTGTGATTGCAGTACCACTAAAATGAACATTCATGTTTTTTGTGTTTCTTGCCTATCCTGATTACCTCAGTTTTCACAGTATTTATTTTTATATAAAACTTTGTGCAAGTTTTATGTAAGGAGTCAACATGATGATGTAAATTCTGTCCTTGGTAGTGCAATGTACAATGATCGTCTGATAAAAAAAAGAAGATTAAACGACACCATGCGCCAAATGCCGAGAGCAAAAGACAAAAACAAAATGTACCTAAAAGTGAGCACTAATAAATCAGCAGTGCGGTAACTGATCCCAAACGCGACCAGACCGGTAATGACCTTTGCACTCGAATGCATCACATTCATCAACAGCGGAGTTCATTTTGGTCAGCGGATATATGTCTGGGGAACTTGCAAACCTGGCGGTCTGTGTGCGCCCTGTGGCGACTCAAACTAGCGCTTTTCTCCCGATACCAGCGAAATCCACAACCAACTGAGCAGTGTTAACATATGGGCTAGTAGTAATTATGCGTAGGGGAATTATCATGCGCCAACATCCCATAATTTATGGGCAACAGACATAGAGGGGGTTACGCTTTTTTTTCCAAGCCGGATCGGAATATAGGAGGCAGAGAAGGTGAACGATTGAAATTAAGCAGATGCTAGAAATGTAATTACTTTAAGTAATTAATGAAAGATCTAGGGGGAATAATCTATATGTAGAACAATGAAGGAAAGCAGGCACAGAGCAAACTAGACAGGTTTATTCCAGTTTGAGTCCCAGCATGGATTCTATCTTTCTGGACTTTGATCAGGAAGCTGGCAATTATAAAGCAGTATAAACTTTGAGCGTAAGTTGTGGCCAAGTGGGTTGAGCATGCTTTTTTTTTGGGTGGGATGTATATTGGTTTGATTCTTTATCTATAAGCAGGTCCTTTGCAGAAGGTGGCTTTCGTCGCGACACGTCTGAAAGCCTTTCTTTCTCTAGCCAATTCATCAGCCCTATGTGCTTTTATAGCCACACTTCTTCAGTGTCTTGTATTCACGTTTGCGGTGGTCTGCTTCTGCTTCGTATTCCGTTTGAAATCAGGGTTAAAAATGATGCGTCTTTCAAGGATCATCGTCAACATGCAAACCACTTCTGTCTTTAGGCGGCGTGGGGAGGAATAATTTGTGATCCAGTGCACGCTGGCTGCCACTGGCTATTGTCATGCCGTGAAGACGTAGGGTGTATTTAATGTGGTTGATCCATTATTTTCGAGGTTGTCCTCTTGATCTTGTCGCTGACCTTCCGAGATCTCATCTCATCTCGCAAGAGATTATTTTGCTTACACGGTCTTTAAATAGTGCCCTTTGCTTGGCACTGGTAGCCTAAAGATGACATTTCTTTGCAAAAATAACGTCATTTATCGGTGCCGTCCTTAATCGCAAAGAACTGCAGCTCACACCTGGCTGATGCAGACGTTACCAGTGCTCTAACTAGAGCTTCTCTGGAGGCTGAACGGGGTATCAGGGTTTCGGCTTGAGCCCGTGACGTTCTTTTTTTTTTTTTTTTTTAACGTATCCAGAAACCATGAGTTGTAAACCCTTTGGCTCGGTACTATGGATATCGCAACCCTTCGGCCTTGATTCCATTATAGGTACCGTTAATCTGGGAGAAATGTGGCTTTTCTGCCTACCCCCGGGAGTGAACCCGGACCACAAGGAGTTCGTCATCCGGCCGCCGCGAACGTCAGGTTTAACCAACTTCGCTAGAGAGCCGGGTTAACACTCTCAGGATGGTATAGTAAACCTTTAGGTAGCAAGAGAGCACAAACCCATCGATCGATCAATAGGTGCGTGGAAAGGTTCATGAAAATCTAAATCCTTGTGGCTTCCGGTAAAGTTGCATCAAGGAAAAGTCTATGCCTCCACCACCAAGTTATTAGGCACTGTGCCGTCTTCCAAGACAATAGTGTTCCCGCGATCGGGAAATAGGAATAAGATGCCAGCAAGCCAGTGCGTTTATATACCAACTGACTACGTTATTTAGAGGTCGAAGCATAAGTATATGTACAGATTATGAACCGTATATTCATACCCAAACTGTGCTACCAGTGCCGGATATTTGGACATTATCAAAAGCTGACCTACTAAAAATAATACCTGTGAAATGAGATGCCAGAGAAAAGCCGCTAACTTAACCATCCTAGTCAAAATTAGAAATTATATTATGAGGCAAACCGTGGAAAGAACACTACCAAGAACGTCTCCATCGACACGGAATAACAATATCTATTGCTGCCCGTCAAGCAGTGGAACATAAACTGCTCCTCGCTTTGTCATTTGCCGACACAAGTGAAAATTTATGATGATGATGATCAGGGTGATGATGCTGCTGATGATGATAATGATGATGATAGTGATGGGGATGATGACTTTGGTGGCGGTGATGATTATGATGATGATAATGATGATGATGGTAATGATAATGACGACGACGATGATGATGGTAATAATGGTGATGATGATGATGATAATGATGATGATGATGATGATGATGATGGTGATGATGATTATGAGGAATGTTCCAGTGTGCTATCGTAAGGCATGAAAATCACCGCTTATGTTGATATAAATCAACACCAAAGATAACGTTCTTCCTCTCCACAGCACAAAGCTGGGCCTGATTTGCCGAGATCAAGTACTGCATATTTAGCATCAGCCCTTTCTCCATTTGCTTTGTTAACTCCAAAGGGAAGGTAGCACCAATACGTTTCTCATCACGCAACCCACCCCCCCCCTCAATGTAGATCCACTACAGTCAGCTTCCCTTATGAAGATGGCACTAAGAAAATCACACCAGAGACAGGATGCCATGATAACATCTCCAGTAATAACATCTCCAGTAATAACATCTCCAGTAATAACATCTCCAGTAATAACATCTCAAGTAATAACATCTCCAGTAATCAGAGTAAATTGACCCCTTTCCTTAATATACACGGCCTAAGAATTAAATATTGAGATTGGTTTTATTAGGGTTTAAAAAAATGCATGCGTATGTTATCTAAGCAGACACCACTAATCTATAATTTGTGAAAATTGTACCGATACTGGGTCAGTAGATTATAACCAGTCCGCCATTTTGTTTAGCTAGTGAAAGTTGCGTCGATGCGTATGCAGCATGAAGTCAAGGCTGACAATTAATTTTGTTTTAAACTTCGAAACATGCAACTGAAACAGCGACTTGATGAGAGAAGTTTATAAGGAGAGTTTAACGCTACTCAATTAACATATGCGCCATTTTACCCCCCCCCCCCCCCACACCATTATTGCACTCTGAAGCATTAAGGCCTCAAATATGAGAATCAAACAGAAGCAAATCTGAAAATCCCAGTTCAGCTTTACACAACAGTTACAAAATGAAATGTTTACGTACTATGCTAAGTGTGACTAGGAAAGATCGACATAGGAACGATGATATCAGAAGGAGAGTCGGCACAGAACCAACACTGAACTTCATAGGTAGACAACAAATCAAATGGTTTGGCCATGTAACAAGATTAGCATCAGACGAGACACCACAGAGAGCAATGTTATACAGGTACAGCGGAAACAGTTCCAGAGGTCGACCACTCAGAAATGGACCACAGAGACATTGAAAATTACTATATACAAAGCGAACAAAAGCGCCCGTTCTAGAGATCTCTTTATGTCATGGCGTCGCAAGGCATTCCGGGAGTAAAGACAAGAAGAAGAAGAAAACAACCGTTATAATGTGAACCCTATGTTTTCTGGATGTACTCATAATAAATATTCTCTTTTTCCTAGGGCGGGAAAGATCGGATAGACGTTCGAACTTCTTCAATTCCCAAACTTCATTAATCACGAGCACCCTTGACTGTTTCCTTTTCCAAGTTTTATGATGGCGCTTGCGATTTCACGGTCAGGTTGCGCCGTACCTCCGCCGTGTGGATGTCACATGACAGCCACGTGACAGGCACACCTGACTGTGCCGTAAACAGAGACGAGTGTATTGGGGCGGGTGACACTGATTTAATAACAAAATATTTTAATGTCGTAATTAGCCACTCCAGCACACGATACCTTGCTCGAGTGGGCTGCTGATACGGGTCGAAGGAAAATAGACCCTTAAGATGAATGTACATGGGATTTCTTGTTCTTCTAGTTCTGATTTCTTCTCTTGTTCCTTCTGCTTCATTTTCTGGTAACTCTTTTCGGACACTTCTTCTTTTTCGCATTGTTGTTGTTGTTGTTGTTGCTGTTGTTGTTGTTGATCCTCTTCTTCTTCTTCTTCTTCTTCTTCTTCTTCTTCTTCTTCTTCTTCTTCTTCTTCTTCTTCTTCTTCTTCTTCTTCTTCTTCTTCTTCTTCTTCTTCTTCTTCTTCTTCTTCTTCTTCTTCTTCTTCTTCTTCTTCTTCTTCTTCTTCTTCTTCTTCTTCTTCTTCTTCTCTTCTTCTTCTTCTTCTTCTTCTTCTTCTTCTTCTTCTTCTTCTTCTTCTTCTTCTTCTTCTTCTTCTTCTTCTTCTTCTTCTTCTTCTTCTTCTTCTTGTTCTTCTTGTTCTTCTTGTTCTTCTTCTTCTTCTTCTTCTTCTTCTCTTCTTCTTCTTCTTCTTCTTCTTCTTCTTCTTCTTCTTCTTCTTCTTCTTCTTCTTCTTCTTCTTCTTCTTCTTCTTCTTCTTCTTCTTCTTCTTCTTCTTCTTCTTCTTCTTCTTCTTCTTCTTCTTCTTCTTCTTCTTCTTCAAGCAACATCACAACCACAACAACATTAATAACACCTACAATGGCAACAACAACCTCAACAACTACAACATCAGTAACCACTACCATCACCACTAACACCTCTACTATTTGTATTTGTGTTGCCCGAACCTGATTGATGCCTCAGATTCCTTGCCACCCCTCCCCTTTTTTCCACAAAGACACACACACACTCACACACACACACACATTTGTTTTAAAAAAGAACTTAGAGACTCCTTCCCCCTCCTCGCCCCCGACCCCCTTTAGCTATGCATAATAATTTTCGTCACAAGTGTTTGTTTATATTGCTTCCATTATATTATTATTTCACGTCGGCTCTGTGGCTAAGTCGCTGCGAACGCTTCGTAATGCCGGGATGCCACGTTCATTTCGAGCTGCGGGCCATGCGCCTTGCGTTGGTTTCGACAGTGGTATCAAGAAAGCCGATCGTCTAGAAAGCAATGGCAAACTACTGGAAGTAAATTTGCCTAGAAAAACCACACAACAGCCAGAGGCTAGCATTGACTAATAATAATAATCTTCTTCTTCTTCGCGTTCACCAGCTGTACACTCTGGCGTAAAGTTGTGGTTGTTTTCGCCCACTTCTGGACTGCAGTCCTGCTCCAGAACCTGAGTGTTGCGTGTGCATCAGTTTTACAGATCTGATTCAATTGAATGCAGACTGCTGGTTCCTTGCCTCTCAGGCAGATGCACTCCGACTTCAAAGGAAATTCCCCAGTTAGTCGACTCTTACGACATGCTTTTGGGGAGGCAGTGGGTCTATTCTTGTTTTCCCTACAATAGGGCCCCGGAACCCACAAGGGGGATAATAATAATAACTGAGGGTAAATGACTAAAATAATAAACGTGAGATCAGATGAAATGTTTCAACAAATACTCTCAAAGACAATTTCTCTACACAGTTGAAGGGTGGGGGTTGGGAGTCTTAGTCCCTTACAAATTATGATATGTTAGGGTTAGGGGGATGGGCTAGGCGAAAAAAAGGGTGGGGGGGGGGTGGGTCTTTTGCTAACTTTTTTTTCAAAATTATATTTAAAAGGAGGGTTGGGGTTGGGGAGGTGACAGGACACCTAAAGACATAAGAACCATCCCCACAGCATTACTAACTGTGTATGGTGGGAGAGGGGCGATGGATTGGGGGGGGGGGGGTCGGGGTGGAGATTCCTACGTGGCGTTGCGCCCTAATTAGGAATGATAATGATGAGAAGAAGAGGATAAAGGTTGGACCAAAACAAAAGAAGCATAGAAAAAGAAAGAGAGAAAGAAAGAAAGAAAGAAAGAAAGAAAGAAAGAAAGAAAGAAAGAAAGAAAGAAAGAAAGAAAGAAAGAAAGAAAGAAAGAAAGAAAGAAAGAAAGAAAGAAAGAAAGAAAGAAAGAAAGAAAGAAAGAAAGAAAGAAAGAAAGAAAGAAAGAAAGAAAGAAAGAAAGAAAGAAAGAAAGAAAGAAAGAAAGAAAGAACGAAAGAAAGAGAACAGAGGAGAGAAGATTATATTCCAGGAATAACCCACTACTCTACTGGTGACCTTGGCTCTCAGGACTACCCAGCTTTGAGTGGAAACTTGGAACAAGTCATGGGAAGTAAAGGCAGCCGGCGAGATGTTGACCACATCACCCACCGGGTGCCGAATGGTCTTTAAAATATAGGTCTGATGGCGTGGAGAAGGCTCGTGTACTTGTTGCTTTTTTATTACTAGAAATTTAACTTGTTGTTGTTGTTGTTGTTGTTCGTCCATCCACCGGTGATAAAGGTAGGGAGGGATGAAAGGATGCCTTGCGCTGTGATTTTCATTTAAGTAAGGAAGAGTTGCGCAATTCGTCGACCTCACTCTCTCGCTCAAGCCTGAGTCCAGTAGAAATTGAACTAGACTCACCATATCGGCTCACCCAGACTCTATCCTGCCTACCTCACCATATCGGCTCACCCAGACTCTATCCTGCCTACCTCACCATATCGGCTCACCCAGACTCTATCCTGCCTACCTCACCATATCGGCTCACCCAGACTCTATCCTGCCTACCTCACCATATCGGTTCACCCAGACTCTATCCTGCCTACCTCGCCATATCGGCTCACCCAGACTCTATCCTGCCTACCTCGCCATATCGGCTCACCCAGACTCTATCCTGCCTACCTCAACATATCGGCTCACCCAGACTCTATCCTGCCTACCTCAACATATCGGCTCACCCAGACTCTATCCTGCCTACCATCACAAATCTTGTCTATTAACAATTAAGATAGACATATGTTCACCAGCTAGCTGTTTATCAGCAAATTCCACTTAAATAACACCATGGGATAATTGTTGGAGATTTAAAGTTCGTGCTCTGTGGAGAAAGACTGAGACGTATATGATACTTCCACGGTGCAGTTAAGTCTATTCTCTCGACTGTTACTTGATTTGTAACTTTAATTCTAATTACAAGGCAATACAAAAACAATTACCACAGAAACTCGGCTAATCAGGATGTCAGCAATTGAGCCATCAAGCAACACTTAATTTAATTGGACAAAGTATCCTAACTGTTCCATCAAATTGGCCCCCAGCCTGACTGCAAGAACTCTCCAGAACACTGGATCTGCTCTCACGTCATTCAGGTGGAGTTCATGTGTTGATTGCCCCTTTAGGTTGCAACTCAGAATTAATTCCAACATTTGGCTTTCCTGCGTCACGCAACGTGAAATCCCACAAGAGCCAGATTCGTATGGTACTCGCGCTACCGTTCATTCGCGCTTTTGAGTGTTCTGGCTTTCAATACATTGGTACAATGAGTTCTTGCCAGCGTGTGTTGTATAGAACTTGTTACTTTGTCACTGCAGTATGTAAGCAACAATAACGCACACATAAGCACACGCACGCACGCAGGAATACACACATTATCATCATCATCTTCATACCATCATCATCATCATTGCCGGCTGAGCGATCATGCCCGTCTTTCATTTCATGTTCAAGAAAGGCCACCGGCCGAAACGTTTTATGTTTTATGTGCACATTTTTATGCTTCCCCTGTTTCGTTAAGCTTTTAAGCTACATTTCACTGGAATTCCTTCGTCTTTCATGCCTGTTTGCATGTATGCCTATCATATCTGTCAATGTTTATGTCTGCTGATCGACTTATCCTGTCTTGGCTATTCCCATCGGTCTGTCTCCATGCTTGATTGTCTTTCTTATCTGTCAGTCTGTTTGTCAGTCTGCCTGCCCCTCTTTAGATAGATTTGTTTGTCTGGTCTCTCTCTCTCTCTCTCTCTCTCTCTCTCTCTCTCTCTCTCTTCCTCTCCCCCCTCTCTCTCTCTCTGTCGTAAGTGTTATTGCCTGCTTATCAGTCTGCCTGCCCCTCTTTAGATAGATTTGTTTGTCTGGTCTCTCTCTCTCCCTCTCTCTCTCTCTCTCTCTCTCTCTGTCGTAAGTGTTATTGCCTGCTTATCAGTCTGCCTGCCCCTCTTTAGATAGATTTGTTTGTCTGGTCTCTCTCTCTCTCTCTCTCTCTCTCTCTCTCTCTCTCTCTCTCTCTCTGTCGTAAGTGTTATTGTCTGCTTATCAGTCTGCCTGCCCCACTTTAGATATTTTTGTTTGTCTGGTCTCTCTCTCTCTCTCCCCTTCTCTCTCTTTCTCTCTCTCCCGAAATCCAACTTAAAACGACTATGTTCTCTACAAAATCGCGCTTTACACCTAGTTTCGGATAGAAAACATACCGAAAAAAATCATCTCTATAGCCAGTTAAGAATTCTCCCATTTGAAAAACGATTAATTTTTAATAAAGCCAAATTTATTCATAAAATGTTAGCTCAGAACACTACAGATTATCTTTTCCAGTTAATTCAAACCAACCATAATACCAGCAAACGGCTAAATTTATTGCATTTGCCGAAGCCTAGATTAGATCTATATGAAACAAGTTTGTCACGTTCTGCTGCTCATTTATGGAATCACCTCCCACTCGATCTGAGAAATATGAGTATGTACTCGTTTAACTGCAGCCTTTTTAAATTCATGCTTACTAGTGATTATATGCCACCATAGATGTAGCTAATAATTCACATGGATTATCATCTTACTTATATATTTCTTTATTAAATCCATACCATGCATTATTGATAACAGGTATTGGTACTCTGACAAATGAGTACTTAGAAGGGGCGAATGTCAGACGGGCCTGCGTGCCCAATTTGTAACCCTTTGAAAATAAAGTTTGTTCGTTCGTTCGTTCATTCGTTCTCTCTCTCTCTCTCTCTCTCTCTCTCTCTCTCTCTCTCTCTCTCTCTCTGGCGTAAGTGTTATTGTCTGCCTATCCAATTACGTACGTACTTGTTGTATGCCTAAATGACTGTCTTGGATAAGTACTCTTTTCTCCCTGTCTTCAAATCCTTCCCATCCCCTTTTTTAACTCTTCAGTTACCTTCCCTTCTCTCTCTCTGTTTGTTTCTCTCTGTTTCTCGCTCTGTCTCTGTCTGTCTCTTCCCATCTCTTTTTTCCTGTTTGCCAACCTTCCTATTCTTTCTGTCCAAGCCTCTTAACCCTGTGTCCCCATCTCTCAGTTCTTATTCACCAATATCCTCGTCTCACTGTGTGTCAAATTCTCTTCTCCTCACTGTCTGTTTCTCTGTGAGTCTCTCTCTGTCCCTGTCTTTGTCTCTCAGTTCTTATTCACGAACATCCTCCTCTCTGTGTTTAATTCTCTTCCCCTCTCTGTTTATTTCTCTGTGCGTCTCTCTACTATCTGTCTGTCTCTCTCTCTCTCTCTCTCTCTCTCTCTCTCTCTCTCTCTCTCCCTTCCATCTCAGTTCTTATTAATGACCCCCCCCCCCATACCTCCCCCACTCCATCCTCCCGCCCCCAGCATTCTCATTACCTTTCAGACAATAAACAGAAGCCTCAACTCACATAGCATGACGCCAGCGCCAAACAACACAGCTCACAACCTGTCCTCCTGCAGCCCACACCGACGATGCTCGGCTGCAGCCATACCCCGGTCAAAGTTGTGATCCAGCTCACTGTCAAAACACCGATATCAGCCAATCATTACGTTAATTAAATTGTCCCCCCCCCCCCACCTCGCACACCAGCAGGGGCGCTAAGACACGTACAAGCACACTAATTTGGAAAGGAGGGCGGGGGTGGGAGGGGTGGAGGATCTGAACTTCCTTAAAACTTTTTAGAGGGCTGGAAGGTCTTAAAGGAACTCAACTCCCTGAGTACCAAACGTATTTGCAAGAGATGTCTATACAAAAAAATCCCGAGGACAAACCATGCGTATATTACTATTAAAGAAGCTAAACACTGCGAAAGCCATACTTTCTTTCCATTCTCTGGTCAAATTAAATAAACATTAATCAAAAAAATACATATTACTTGTTGAGTGGAATTCACAGAAGCTTTTATAACGTTGTTTGGGACTTACAGAGTGAAACATTGTTTACATGTAAGTAAAGTAAGTAATGTAAGTAAAGTACCCTTTTCCACGCCTTTGGGCGTATAGGGCATATAGGGCTAGACCTATATTTTTATAGACCAATCAGCACAAGATGGGTGATGTGGTCAGCATCACGCCGACCGTTTAGATGTACAAAAAAAATAATAATTTCTGAAATGCTAAAAATAAAACAACACACACACACACACACACAAATACATTTGAGGTAATATCAATTGTGTAAACAAATGCTAAAAAGAATCGTATATACGTAGTTAGAGGGACAACTTAATTCCCTTGCAAATTATCGATTTTTGTTTGTTCGTTTTGCGTGGCAGTGTGGAGGCTTCGTGGTTCTCATCCAGACGCTCTAAAACAATATAGGAGATGAGGCGGAGGAAGAGGGGAAGAAGGAGGAGGAGGGAGATAATAATAATAATAATAATAATAATAATAATAATAATAATAATAAGAAGAAGAAGAAGAAGAAGAGGAAGAAGAAGAAGAAGAAGAAGAAGAAGAAGAAGAAGAAGAAGAAGAAGAAGAAGAAGAAGAAGAAGAAGAAGAAGAAGAAGAAGAAGAAGAAGAAGGGGAGGGAGGGGACACCATATTTCTAAGCACCTCAGCTTTCGACGCCCCTGTGGGGGAAAGTGAACTGTTGATAGACCCTGTCTAGTTTTATTCGGTAATTACCGACACAATTAGTCCATGAAAAGTTAAAACTAGTTAGCGTGCTTTACCCTTCCCCAGTGAGCCGTTTGGTCACAAATAGACCCGTTAGGTGGCTCGCAAGGCCGTTAAATATTCATAAGACTCGTATTTTACGCTGCCATGTTCGTACTTAAAACACAGGTAGGGCTTCCATGTTTGCGTGTCTGGCCTTTTCTACCTGTCACGGAATCGCCTCATTATTTGTTTGGCCAATTTTCAATTCGTTCGGAATCGACAATAAGTTAATATAGGGGGAAAACGGCAGTTGCTTGTTGTCTAATTTCTTAGTTAGTTATTTGTTTCGTTTCCGTAGAACTAACAATTAAAAAGAAAGCATGAGCCGCCTCCGCAATGAAGGTCTTTTACTGTGCATGCACTGTTCTCTTTGTGAGTAATACATTGTGAAAGCCCGAACTTCCTCCAATGTGCACTTCTCGTGCAACTTTCCGAGAAAAAAGGTAAAGTCGGGAGATGTGAACCAGCGTCATTGCATACGGTTATAAACCATAAATGCGCTGCCACCAGTAAGGACAGCAGATAAGAAACTGTCCGCCTGCGTCGCCGTCCCGCACGTAACTCCGTAGCTACAGCGACGTTCCTCCATTTGCCCCAGAGTGTCAACTCTGGTACCTATTTCCTAGAGGCTTGGTAAACCCCTGGAACCTACCGGTTTCGAAAACTGACCGTGGGCTGCAGAGAGTCACAGCTGGTTGTGAAAGCGAGTCTCGTATCGACTGCTCTAACGCGGCCCGAAAACCACGGCAACGTTCCAATTACCAAAATAAAAAGAACTGTTCGCGTTGGACATCGAATACATTGGTATCTTAGAGCAGCGGGTTTGAAACTCATAGAACTGCAAAATGCAACTTTTAAGCTGTAATAATATTGTAGTAATTGAAATCTGCACTGGCGACAAGAAGCAGCCATAAGGTCTGGCATTTTTTTTTAAAATGTATCCAGAAGCCTTTGGCTCGGTACTATGGATATCGCAACCCTTTGGCCTTGACTCCTTGATAGATACCGTAAATCTGGGAGAAATTTGGCTTTTCTGCCTACCCCCGGGCATGAACCCGCACCACAAGGAGTTCGTCACCCGGTCACCTCGCAGTCCGGTTTAGCCAACTGCGCTAGAGAGCCGGGCATAAGGACTGACAACCAAGTTGGCACTTTTGAAAACACCAAACAAGGCGTTAGATAGGGATGTGCACTATCACCCGACTTATTCAATTTGTACAGTGAAAAAAAAAATTTGATCTATACATGGTATGCCAGAAATAGCGGTTGGTTGGCATATTGTTAACAATCTGTAATATGCTGACGCTATAGATAACTGAAAATGAAACACAACTGCAAGAAATGATGGACGTAATTGTAAAGCAAAGTGAAAACGAGGGTCTTAGTTTGAACAGCAAGAAAACGGAGGTAATGGTAATTACAAAGAAAACTGACCCTCCAAAATACAACATCAGAGTAAATGGTAACAAACATCAGACAAGTTGACGTGTTTAAGTACTTGGGTACCCTGATAACATCAGATGGAAGATGTATTAGGGAAGTTATGTGTCGAATAGCTCAAGCAAAGGCAGCATTTTACCAAATGAAGAATATCGTCATCATCATTATCATCACCACCATCATCACCACTATCATCACCATCACTATTATCATCATTTCTACCAGCATCATCACCACCATCGTCATCATCGTCATCATCATTATCACCACCACCAACATCGTCATCATCACCACCATCATCATCATCGTCATCGTCATCATCATCATCACCACCACCTTCATCACCATCCTCATCATCATCAACTCCACTACCAGCATCATCATCATCGTCAGCATCTTCATCATCATCGTCATCATCATCATCACCCTCAGTGAGCAGGCTATTTATACAATGAGGTTTTCTTCACGCACGCCTAAAATGATCTGTTCTTTCTCTAGCCAATTCTCCAGCCCTACGTGCTTTCATAGCCAATGCATCCTCAATGTCTTGTGTCTTGTATCCACCTTCGCTGAGGTCTGCGTCTGCCTAATTTTCCGGAACTGCACTTTCCTAAAAAGCCCTAAAAGCTGAACTGTTGTAAATACAGGCGGTAAAGACAATTGTAAGTTTGAATTTACTGAGTTGTCTTGAGCATGAGGTCTTGCTTAAAGTCCGTTCCAAAAGCTGTGCGCTCAAAGTTTAGCAAATATCTCGAAAGTAGTAAAAATCAACACGAATTTTTTCATGTGATCTAAGATTTCCCACTTTCTTATTATTTCATTATTTACAATTGCATAGGTGCTGCTGTTTTATTACAGCGGCAAATTTATTTAACCTGTGTGGAGGTTATAATGTGTGCATCCCTATAAAAGTGAACATACAGTAACTGATACAGATCGCTTTCTTTTTAACAGACAACCAGCAAGCACTATGGCAGTACATGATGTATCCACTTCACTATTCAAAACAAGTTCCCCTTAGTTTTGTGCATGGATTGCTCCTAATACACATGCAATTTGATGTTTTACAAAATTTGCTCATAGCCAATTACTGTAAACCTTCTAACTATTTGTTTCAAATACCAGAAATAAGGCCAAAAAAAATCTAGATTTTTGTTCACAGTAGTCCAGAAGTGGATACACAACCAGAACTTTCCGCTAGTGAACGCGAAGCAGAAGAAGAAGAAGAAGTCTAACCTTATATACCCAGTACGTGTGAAGGCATGGGAAAGGTCTGTTCTTGACTTTCATTGAGGAATTACAATGCGAGCTAAGCGTTCTAGCCGCTCAGACAACCGCTTGTCAGAGAACAGATTGTCAGATTCGTTCGTCAATTGACCTTAATTTGACTGTTCAGTTCAGTATTGTTTACCAAAACTGTGTTATCAGTGCCAATCGTTGACATTAGTAACAAAGGAAAAAGTTAAATTGAAACACAGAAATGAAATTTCTACTTCGAATCCTAAATGTAACTATATTTGACAGGATCAGAAATAACAATGTTAGGTCGCAACCTGGGACAGAACCAGTTCTAAGCAACAACACGAGACAAAAGATGAATTAGATCACATACAGCGGTTAACAAGACCCATTCGATGTAGGTGTGCTCGGGGTTTACATTGTCCCGTTCTGAGAGAGATCATTTTTAGTCTAGGAATTTCAGCAAAGTCTATTTGTACTGATATAACTCGGATCTGTTTATCCATCTCCAGTTCGTCTTCCTTGGATTGCGTTAAGAGCGTCTGCCCCTCTTTGAAGCTCTGTAGGGCTGCTGTAGGTTGCCAGCAATCTGTGCATGCTTGTCACCTTTTCGTTTCCCTGGACACCACAGTGGGCCGGTATTCAGTGAAGGACTAGTTCCGTTCTTGTGGGCAGCATTCTAAAGTTGTTTTCAGTTTCGTAGCTGATGCTATCCATTCTGGAGCATAAGATGGCTCGAGCTGATTAGGGGTCTGTGAATATTTATTGGTCTTTCAAAAGTAAAACTAGGGGGCTGCGTGGTCTCGGGGCACGGTGTTCGCCTCGAGTGCTAGAGGTTCCAGGTCAAATCCCAGGTAAGGCCTGGCATTTTTTTCACGTAGGCTTTGACTTCAAATAATTGTCCCTGGTCTCTGGGTAGTGAGATCGGACACCCGTGTGTATTGTTGCGCACATACACAATCTCTTGGCAGTTGGAAATCGAGAAGTGTAGTCTAACGGCGCTGTCCGGGCAAAATTTGGAGTTAAAAATCTACCCAAAGTATTTCAGGATCCTCGCCGGTGCTACAGAGCCTGTGCACTGTGCTGAGCTTCTTCGGACTCAGACTTGAGTTAGAAAAAGAACGGAGCACTTAGTGTTACTACCTGTGTGCCAAAATATTGAACCTTTGTATAAAACCTCAAACCTAAAAAAAAAAAAAAACACTGTCTGGTCGTATGTACCATATGCAACCATAACGTGAAAAACAACTTTGTTTACCTAGTGATGTGAAAACCTTTCATCTAACCCCATTGTTCAAACCAGTGATGAGTGCAATGGTAACCTATGCGACATCATGTCCATGAAAGCTAAACATCGTTATGAATATATTCCCTTGCATTTTCCCGAGCATAATTGCCAAACGACCATGTAATGAATCAAGTGATGGATTCTGACAGAGAACTTTATCGACAACCTCCCGGCTGAGCTACATTTACTCGCTGAAACATTTGCCGAGATCGAGCCACTGATCAGAGCTTGCAGTTTTTCGGATGGAGATTAAGATGCTGTACTCTCTTGTAGAAGGAAACTAGTGCAACAAGAGTCCGCGACTTTCTAATTGTTCCTTATCCGGGCAATGTCGGCAATTCCGGAAGTTGGTCCAAGGTAGCTTTGAGAAACTTCCGGAAGTGCAAGGTATGGCTTGAGATTGAGCGATGTCCGGAATTCACGCCAGATCACGGGAACTAATTCGATATTTTACGTTGTTATGATCACTTCCGGCAAGATTGTTTCTAGTGTCTAAATATAAAGGCCAAAACAGGTCCTCGCAGTTATTATCCACAGAAAAGAAAATGTAAAATCTTTGGATTTTTTTTTCTTTGGCTCGTTTAAAAAATGTCTCAACGGGGTTAAAGAATCGAAAAACGATTATACCTGCATTCCTGTCGTGCAGCTCACGCGCTTAAAAGTCGTGAGCACTTTATTCTCGCCTCAAATGGCAAAGTCAATGGCCGATAATCACAACCACGTTGGCGTGATTGAAAAATCTAAGTTTCCTTCGAGGCATTTAAGAAAGACTCGATGAGTGCTTTATTTTATGTGGCCTTTGAAGAGGAAAAGTTAGGGTATTAAAAGCTATACATATCAACACAAGAAGTGATTTCATGACCGTAAGAGTATAGCTCATAAATTATTGACTGTATTTGTTCGCTTTCTGTAAAGGACAGGTTATCGATAGACCGGTTTCAGAACCACCCGAAGAAGTATAAACGTAATTAGTGCTTTATATTTGCAGCTTATTTTGGCACTAAACTTTTGTTTTCACACGTGGTTAATTCTGGTTTGAATGCAACTGTACTGCACGCTAATGACATCCTTTACCCGTTGCTAGGACTACTAAGGCGTGAAGGATCACCACTTTAATGAAGTATTGAAGAAAAGCAGTTGGCGTCATAAAAATATTTCAGAGGCCGGGGACATTGTTGAAACACTGGAGAGGTCACGGGGATTGTTAACATTATAAGGGCCAAGGTTGCTTAACGTTTCGAGGACAACAGATAATTAAGATCTGCTTGACTTTGTCTTTCATTTTGTCTTGATCACACTTTTTTCTGAAGCATGATGGGATTCGTGGTAAGGTACTGGCTCGCTCCCCGGCGAAGATTTTTTGGTTCTTATCAACACTGGCCTTCTTCTGTTGTCGTCTCACTGATACCAGGTTGAAGCCTAGTGTCGTGGTTTTGTCGTCTCATTGATACCAGGTTGAAGCCCAGGGTCGTGGTTTTGTCGTCTCGCTGATACCAGGTTGAAGCCAAGGGTCGTGGTTTTGTCGTCTCGCTGATACCAGGTTGAAGCCAAGGGTCGTGGTTTTGTCGTCTCGCTGATACCAGGTTGAAGCCTAGGGTCGTGGTTTTGTCGTCTCACTGATACCATTTTGAAGCCAAGGGTCGTGGTTTTCTCGTCTCACTGATACCAGGTTGAAGCCTAGGGTCGTGGTTTTGTCGTCTCACTGATACCAGGTTGAAGCCAAGGGTCGTGGTTTTGTCGTCTCACTGATACCAGGTTGAAGCCTGGGGTCGTGGTTTTGTCCTCTCACTGATACCAGGTTGAAGTCTAGGGTCGTGGTTTTGTCGTCTCACTGATACCAGGATGAAGGATAGGGTCGTGGTTTTGTCGTCTCACTGATACCAGGATGAAGGATAGGGTCGTGGTTTTGTCGTCTCACTGATACCAGGTTGAAGTCTAGGGTCGTGGTTTTGTCGTCTCACTGATACCAGGTTGAAGCCTAGGGTCGTGGTTTTGTCGTCTCACTGATACCAGGTTGTAGCCCAGTGTCGTCGTTTTGTCGTCTCACTGATACCAGGTTGAAGCCTAGGGTCGTGGTTTTCTCGTCTCACTGATACCAGGTTGAAGCCTAGGGTCGTGGTTTTCTCGTCTCACTGATACCATTTTGAAGCCTACGGTCGTGGTTTTCTCGTCTCACTGATACCAGGTTGAAGCCTAGTGTCGTGGTTTTCTCGTCTCACTGATACCATTTTGAAGCCAAGGGTCGTGGTTTTGTCGTCTCACTGAAACCAGGTTGAAGCCAAGGGTCGTGGTTTTGTCGTCTCACTGATACCAGGTTGAAGCCAAGGGTCGTGGTTTTGTCGTCTCACTGATACCAGGTTGAAGCCCAGGGTCGTGGTTTTGTCGTCTCACTGATACCAGGTTGAAGCCCAGGGTCGTGGTCTTGTCGTCTCACTGATACCAGGTTGAAGCCCAGGGTCGTGGTCTTGTCGTCTCACTGATACCATTTTGAAGCCAAGGGTCGTGGTTTTGTCGTCTCACTGATACCAGGTTGAAGCCTAGGGTCGTGGTATTGTCGTCTCACTGATACCAGGTTGAAGTCTAGGGTCGTGGTTTTGTTGTCTCACTGATACCAGGTTGAAGCCAAGAGTCGTGGTTTTGTCGTCTCACTGATACCAGGTTAAAGCCTGGGGTCGTGGTTTTGTCGTCTCACTGATACCAGGTTAAAGCCAAGGGTCGTGGTTTTGTCGTCTCACTGATACCAGGTTGAAGCCTCGGGTCGTGGTTTTGTCGTCTCACTGATACCAGGTCGAAGCCCAGGGTCGTGGTTTTGTCGTCTCACTGATACCAGGTTGAAGCCCAGGGTCGTGGTGTTGTCGTCTCACTGATACCAGATTGAAGCCAAGGGTCGTGGTGTTGTCGTCTCACTGATACCAGGTTGAAGCCTAGGGTCGTGGACTTCTTCATTTGCCTTGCACTTCTCGGCTTTATTGGGTAATTGATTTGTTCATCTACTTGCAGCATTACTGCACAATTTTTCCATATCTTTCTTTGCACCCCCTTCCCCCAGCCTTCCTCCTAGATGTTCTGCTCTAAAAAAATATATCCTATGCAGTTTGTTATATCTGCATTCTATCTAGATGGCGGAATTATTTCGGGGGAAATCCACAGGTCACGGGCAAGTCTAATATTTCAGGGAATGGGTTGATAGGCTGCACGCAGTCGTGGGACCTAGGCTACACTCTCTCGTGGGAAGTAGTTGGGTTGGCTTTAGGACCAGTTCTAGATGTTTTGGTATTGTTAAAAGCGTCAGAAAGCCAGGAAACCCAGTCTTACCACCCTCTAAAATGTTGGACTGTCCTGTGACGTCTTCTGGAGTAGGATATTAAGAAAGAACCACCAGCTGGGATGGAACCCGTCACCCTGGCATTACGAATCGCGTTCGCAATGCCTAAGCCACAGACGCCGACATTGACAGTCTCCTGAATCTAAAATTGCTTAGTGAAGTCACAAACAGGCCCCAAATGCTGGGGGTAGCTTGCACCGTCCCGTAAATAATATTACTATCTGATTCAAATGCTCCATTTCCGAATTTCGCAATCATTCAGGTAAGTATCATACATTACTTTACATAATTCCGTTGTTTATTATTAATTTGCCCCATTCGTGTAAATAATATTTTAATGTAGCCAGTTTATAATCAGTATGTATGTGTGTGTGTGTGTGTGTGTGTGTGTGTGTGTGTGTGTGTGTGTGTGTGTGTGTGTGTGTGTGTGTGTGTGTGTGTGTGTGTGTGTGTGTGTGTGTGTGTGTGTGTGTGTGTGTGTGTGTGTGTGTGTGTGTGTGTGTGTGTGTGTGTGTGTGTGTGTGTGTGTGTGTGTGTGTGTGTGTGTGTGTGTGTGCTCTGTTTTGTTTTGTTGTCATTGTTTTGCTGCTGAAGACTCTTCACCGTCACCTCCTCTGTTTGGTAATCTGATGCACTAAGTTTCAGGTTCATAGCAAACTAGCCACAGCATTGCTTCCCCGCTCTTGCACAAACAAACAAATATACAGAATGTCTATCACTGTTCCTTGTGGAAAAATTGACAGCATATCCACATCAGAAGCATAAAGCAGCCATCACAAGTGCTATCATACACAGTCCGATATCAGAAAAGCAGTTTATGTTTGATGGGGGCAGCAATTGCTAACAAATCAGTTGCACACGAAATAAAATTTAATCGCATAAGCACCACCAATTCTGTAGCAACAGGCCACCATTTTTTGAATCTGCAGTTTACAATACCATGCTGGTCACAGTCGAAAAACATTCCAAATGAAATCCGCAGCTCACAGTGTGGTGCCATGCACTCAACTCAGTAGCTGGGCGACAAATCTAGATCCTGTCTGTCTACAAATAGAGGAAAATGCAATGATCACCGTCTGTCAAACGCAAACTTTGCCACGACTAAAAACAGTGGGTTTTCCTATTCTCCATTTCGACCGGACTATAAGTAGTCTTTCAAAGCAGACTCATATTTTTCTCTTATCCTCTTCTTCCTCTTCTCTTCCTTGTAATTTCCTAACTTTTTGAAAAGACGTTTTGTAAAGGATTTACACCTGGCCTTGATATATGTAGGTTTTAATAATGTGTGCTCTGGGTTGACATTTTGTTAAAGCTTTTTCGCCTTCAGTTTTTATTTTGGAACATCTCCAGGACGAATTGTTTGTGAGCTGGGCGCTCACGTGTGAGATTCTTGTCCTATCTTCGGTACGGTTTGTGATTTTTTTGTCAGGGTCAAACAATAAAGATGGAAGCCGCTGCGGTGTTGCGGCTAGACGCTCGCCTGAGAATCCGAGAGTCGCGAGTTCACGTCCTGTCAGAAGTTTTTCAAAACTGACTTTGGCTTCCTGGTCCCTAACAAGAGCACAGGAGAAAAAGATCACGACGTGCGAAATGAGATGCTTACGTAAGGCTGCCAATGTCACAAGGAGAGACAGAGTTCGAAACGAGAACATTAGATCAATTGTAGGAACCACACCATGCCTGCAATACATAAAGAAGCAACAAATAGAGTGGTTTGGCCACTTAATGCGAGTGCAAACCGACCAACTGCCTCTAAGAGCATACAACGAACAGCACTACTGCCCTAGAGCAAGAGGCAGACCGAGAGTACGATGGATAGACAATATATCAGAGATCCTGAGGCAACACGGACTAACAACAACACGTGCAACACACCTGGCCCAGGATAGAAAACTGCGACCTCCCACTACGCTGTGAGGCAATTGTGGACAAGACAAGACAAGACAAGACTTTGGCTTCCAGGTCGACGCATCGTTGAAAGGGTACTAAGTAAATTATAGGAAGTAAAGGCGGCTACATCACCCACTGAGTGCTGATTAGTTTATAAAATATAGGTCTAACCCTATATGCCCAATTTGTCTGATTGAGTGGAAAAGGGTCCTTTATATTACTTTTAAAAATGCTAACCTGCACCGTTTGTGCCGATTCCTATATCCGTGCAGCCTTAAATACTCAAGCTCAAAAGTCCTCTCCTCCCGTCCCTCCCCGCCTATCCTTGTTTAATTGCTCTCCTAGGTACATCTTTTGTGTTAGCTTCAAAAGTAAAACGCGAGCTTTGTCTTAGAGACTGAAAACAAATCCACACAACTTGACTTGACTTGATGTTGAAAAAAAATAAACTGGGACTCTTCAAAATGACCTGAGGGCCGACCTTCAACCCACACAACCTCTCCTTGTCGTATTTTATACGCTCGATTATCTTTCCGTTTCGCCACGAATTATCGCCGTTATTTTACCTTTTTTTCCCTAAGCTACAAACAGATACAACAAGACAAACCTTGCTCCCCACATCTCGGTTTGATCGCGCAAATTACAGACCACCAACCTACGTCTCCAGGAGCTCAACCACATATTATGCGTAGTAAAAATATTGTCGTCTCATTTCCCGATCTGAGTTGTAAATCACCGGGCCACACCCAGTGTGTTTCAGTAACTTTTTACAAGGATTTAGCCTTGTCGGAGAGACGCAGGGCTCAAAGCTGCTAGCATATGCCGCATTCAGATCCCTGCTTCCCGATAGAAATGAGGGGATTAGGACACTGAATACGCGGCGAAGGAGTAACCACGGAAATGGAAGCTAATTGTCAACGAAAATTGAAGAAAGAGAGTTGGTGCGAAGGGTGCTTGTTGAAATTGATAACGAATAGTCCGGAGTAACTTTTTGGACTTTGTAGAGATGGCAATCGGCTGACTCTATGGATGTGGTATTGTCAGCTGACTAGAGTGTCTTTGTTCATTGGTGGCGGCTGCTAGAACTAAATCCCGACGATACAAACGCTAGATTGTGGAGATAATGTGAAAGAAGTCCCGAGACATCCCAGGGTCGAAAGTTACCCCTGAAAACATAAGTGTCGCTTTTGGTTGAACAGTTCGAAAGACCTGTGGTTAAGCTGCTTTAGAGGATAACGAAGAGGAGATGCCAAGTGCATTATTATTTTATAAATGAAAAACATTGAAGGACAACAGTGGGCTTTAGGTAAATGTACATGTAAACGAAGCATATTTATGTTATTTTATGGAAGGAAAACAAATATTCTAGTCACTCATGCGCAATTAGGATAATTTTGAAAGCAAGAGAGATGTGGTTTTTGGGACGAATGTTACGAATACCTTGGGCGGCCAGAGTAACCAACAACGATTGCTTGAAAGAAGGTAATGAAAGTAGATCTCTAGACACAACAATAGGAAAGAGACAAACACTGTTTGTCATACTGTTCTTTGGTCACATAATCGAAAGAGTGACATTGGAGAACATTGTGACAACTGGAAAGATCAGTCGAAGAAAGGGGTAGTGGCAGACTAAGAGAGATGATGCTTAGTGGGAGGAAACGATGGTATGTAGGGATATCATCAAGAGAGCTGTTCCAGGCAACCAGGGATTGTGATCTGTGGAGACGCATGAGCGCCTACGCCAGTTGGCAGGTCACATGATGATGATGATATTATGTTTTTTTTTTAATAAAAGGGAAAAAAAATATTCTGGTCAAATCTAGCGCCATGGTGGACTCAGTAGTCACAGTCGAGTTTTCAACTTTACTGCAATCGGCTCGTCCCATACTTGCCTCCTTCCTGTGCCGGTGAAAAGAAATGAAGGTGTTTTATTATTATCCTACCCCAAACAGGGAAAATCCACAGGTTACGGGACAGTATTATTTCAAGTGATGGTAGACAGGCTGCACTCTCTCGTGGGACTTGGTGGGTTGGTGTTAGGACCAGTTCTAGATGTTCTGGGGTCGTTTAAAGCATCAGAAAGCCCAGTTCCCCCCCCCCCCTCTGAAATGGACTGTTCTGTGACGTCATCTGGGGGGTAACATATTAATAAAGAACCGAAATGAAACATCCCCACTGTCGCATTTGAACAATTAGTGAACAAACAATTGGTCCAGGAACAATCCAGAAATAGTCGCATGCAGTAAATGCAAAAGGCAGTTGCTATAGGCGCCAAAGCCAATAGTCACCACCAGAATTGTGGTTTGAAACGAATAGCAGCAGAAGGCATGGTGTCAGAAAAGAGAGACACGAATAGTTTCTTTCGGGCAGGCTGTGATGAGAGCCACTTTCTGCAAAGGACCTACTCCACGATGATGATGAATGAAAAAGCAATAAGTAACTCCTTCTATGTGATACCAAGATCACCACGTCGAGCCATTATACGTCACATAGACCAGTGTTCTTTGTCCGATGGGCCTTGGAAAAGTTCAGGTATGCAGTGGAAAAGTCCATATTGGGGTCATTGTGTGTGTGTGTGGGTAGTTGTTCTCTTCCAGCATTGCAGTCTGTAGGAATAATACTTAAACAGCCTTAAAAGTATATAGCTAAGCTTCGACAAGAAATCCAAATTAAAATTTTGAGAGCCTGCATCTTCCCTTTAGCAAAATACGGTCATGATTCGTGGACTCTCTCCCAGTCCTTAAGAAAGACAAAACAGGCTTTTAAGCTGAAATGCTGTAGAAAAAATCTCAGAATACTATGTGTAAAAAAAAAAAAAAAAATACTTACATTTTAAACGATCTGAACATCAACATGGTTAATAAACAGCATATTGTCTCTGAAGCTGAAACATTTTTGGTCACGTCAAGCGTCATGGCAGATGGGGAAAAATAATAGCAGAAGGCACGGTTCCAGGAAGGAGGCGCAGGGGCCGATCAACGCGAAGATGGGCAAATGATATACGTGACTCCTTGATTATGAAAGTACACGAAGCGAGTGAGCTAGCGAGATACCGTCTAAATGGACGAACAACTGTCACTTTCAGTCGGAGCTTACAGTCCGTGAACAATGAAAAAAACGAAGAAGAGTAAGAAGAAGAAGAAAAAGTAGTAGAAGAAGAAGAAGAAGTAGAAGAAGAAGAAGAAGAAAAAGAAGAAGAAGAAGAAGAAGAAGAAGAGGAAGAAGAAGAAGAAGAAGAAGAAGAAGAAGAAGAAGAAGAAGAAGAAAAAGAAGAAGAAGAAGAAGAAGAAGAAGAAGAAGAAGAAGAAGAAGAAGAAGAAGAAGAAGAAGAAGAAGAAGAAGAAGGAAAGAAAAGAAGAAAAAGAAGAAGAAGAAAAAGAAGAAGAAGAAGAAGAAGAAGAAGAAGAAGAAGAAGAAGAAGAAGAAGAAGAAGAAGAAGAAGAAGAAGAAGAAGAAGAAGAAGAAGAAGAAGAAGAAGAAGAAGAAGAAGACGAAGAAGAAGAAGAAGAAGAAGAAAAAGAAAAAGAAGAAGAAGAAGAAGAAGAAGAAAGAAGAAAACGACGAAGAATACGACGAAGAAAAAACACCTAACCTTGATGATGACTGATTACCTCCAACCCTTCCATCACCAGCAGCACTGGATGAGGATGACGATTGTTTTACTCCTCACAGTCTAGACCCACCAAATCCATGGCAACAATTACAGCTCCTCCCACCCCGTAACCACAACTTACCTACAGATCTATCCAGCTTTATGCTGATCGTTTGACTCCAGAACATCAGGTATTAGTGAAGTGTGAAGACGGGCAGTCTCCCAGGTAAATCTTGACCCTAAATTAAAGCCCTGATACCTTTAGTGTGGCGCCAGTGCTGAAAGAAACTGACGACAGGTCATGATCAATGACCGTTGATTTGTCCACGGTTCAGATACCATGATCCCGTGCCGTAAAGGCTCTATATTTAGTACGCTTGGTCAGTTTTCTCAGAAGAATGGGCTGCTTTTGTGTTTCTGTTGGGGCAATTTCACGCTGATTTCTAGCTGCATTGCCTATAATTAGGTTGTTTATTGTTTCAAAGATCTTTTCATTTTCTGAATATTCTTCTTCCGGCGATGTTTAAACAGAATGAATTGCTCAGTTCTTTAATTTTTTTTCTTCATGATGTGGGGGAATTCAAGGTGTTAATTTGTGTGTTGAATTACTTATAACGAATCGTTAAATTCACAGAGGAACAGAGACTTAATTCGATTTGGAACTAATGAGAATGAACTTAATCAGAACGTATAACCTAAAAATTGGAGACCTAGAAGAAGATGGAATGGAGTCACTGACAACCTAGGAGTTCAAAGCACGAGAAAGCGAGCGAGCCCTGGCTCAGCTACCAATATCTTGTTAGCGACAGAAAGCAGATGTTAATAAAAGATACCATATAAATAGGCCGTTTATCCTATGAACTGATTTGTACTTACATATCCTGACATCTCCTTGAGAGATTCAATTTTTCTCTATTTTAAAGCTCCACCCTGGCTCTTGCCAGAGGCCGCAATATAGCCCGACCATAATTATGGTCTAATGGCTGAAAGCCGTTTCTGAGACCTCTCCATGTGTGATCCTTATCCATTTGGTGGCACTTTGTGTCATCGGGTGTTTATCGCTTGTGTGATGTCCTGGTGGGGTAAAAGTCCACTACTACTACTACTACTACTACTACTACTACTACTACTACTACTACTACTACTACTACTACTACTACTACTACTACTACTACTACTACTACTACTACTACTACTACTACTACTACTACTACTACTACTACTTCTTCTACTACTACTACTACTACTACTACTACTACTACTACTACTACTACTACTACTACTACTACTACTACTACTACTACTACTGCAACTACCACAACTACTAGTTCTACTAATGCAACTACTACTGCTACTACTACTATGAACTGCCCTACTATTGTTTGAATTAATGTGTTCTTTTCTGTATTGTTTCAACCTCGAATTCATTTGTTCTTTATCCCCGTGTGCGTTCTGTGTCCCATTGTTGTGGCGGTGGGTGTGTGTGGGAGGGTGGACGGGGGTGTTAATTATATCCAACGCGTCCTAACAAGCATGTCTCAGAAGGCGACTAATTATGGAGTTTTTCCTTCCATGTGGGAGTTCATCTGTTTGAGAGGCAAGGGATAAACAGTTTGCATATAAATAAGCTACACACATAAAACGGATGTGCACACAAAACTCAAGTTCTGGAACAAGAGCAAAGTCCAGTCGTGAAAGAACAACCAGAACTTTCCACCGGAGTGAAAGAACAACCAGAACTTTCCACCGGAGTGAAAGAACAACCAGAACTTTCCACCGGAGTGAAAGAACAACCAGAACTTTCCACCGGAGTGAAAGAACAACCAGAACTTTCCACCGGAGTGAAAGAACAACCAGAACTTTTCACCGGAGTGAAAGAACAACCAGAACTTTCCACCGGAGTGAAAGAACAACCAGAACTTTTCACCGGAGTGAAAGAACAACCAGAACTTTCCACCGGAGTAAAAGAACAACCAGAACTTTCCACCGGAGTGAAAGAACAACCAGAACTTTAAACCGGAGTGAAAGAGCAACCAGAACTTTCCACCGGAGTAAAAGAACAACCAGAACTTTCCACCGGAGTGAAAGAACAACCAGAACTTTCCACTGAAGTGAAAGAACAACCAGAGCTTTCCACCGGAGTAAAAGAACAACCAGAGCTTTCCACCGGAGTGAAAGAACAACCAGAACTTTCCACTGAAGTGAAAGAACAACCAGAACTTTCCACCGGAGTGAAAGAACAACCAGAACTTTCCACTGAAGTGAAAGAACAACCAGAACTTTCCACTGAAGTGAAAGAACAACCAGAACTTTCCACCGGAGTGTACAGCCGGTGAAAGTTAGTAGAAAACAGAGATTTGATCTGTAATTGTCTGCTGTTGTATTTGCTCGGTGTCTCTTTTCCTTTTTATGAGTCGTCGAGATCCCATTTTATCGATTTAAGGGGGGGGGGGGGGGAGAGATAAAACCCACTACCCCTTACCTTGGTAGTGGTAGAATGTAGCTTATTAAAATGAGATTCCCCGTGTGGGTTCTAGGGCCCCCATAGTGGGGGTGGGGAGGGGAAGGGGTAAACATACTCACTCCCTTCCCAAGCATGTCACAGAAGTTGACTAATTGGGGTCTTACTTTGAAGTCGGAGGGCATCTGCTCGAGCGGTCAGGAACAACCAGCTGCACCTTAATAGGTCAGTAACACGGATGTACATGCAAAGCTCAGGCCCTGGGACAATGCCAAACTCTAAATGGACGAACAACCACGACTTTTCGTCGGAGCTTACAACAAGTGAACAAAGAAAAAGAATAAATCAGATCTGGTGGTCGAGAAAATACAGATATCGCGACCTAGCTCTAAACCACAATATATTATGCGAACCGCAAATTTAAGTCAGAACGCAGCAGGGAAAACAAAAAAGAAGAAGAAAGACAGGGAAATAATGAAAAGTTACGACAGGAACCTGTCGTCTCAAAATGACCACAACGACTCGAACAACGAAACAATTGTTCTAGGACTCGAACTAAAAACGAGTCAAAGCAAATTATTCTCCATGTCTCAGGTCTTTGATAAATAGCCAAATGGAAACCGAAGAAAATTGGCCGTGACTTGTGGAAAGGCGGTCACGCCTCAAGACCGGAAACACACTAATACATCACGACGTGATTCTTAATTACTCCCCAATGACGTCATAATTGTTAACTTCAGTTATAAATCGAGGACAAGGGGTGTTAACTCCATAATTATTCAAAACCGCAACTAGAGTTATCCACTCCCAAGAATAAAGAATGGCGTCCGCGCCGGAAATGGAACTATCTTCCGTAGCCGACATTTTGATTCTTGCCCATTCTCGCATTACTGCAGTCTCGTCGACGAGACAGTGAGAGCGAGAGGAACTTATAGGATAAACGAGGACAATCGAGGCGAGGAGCCGCGGATTAATTTCTCATGTGCGTCGGCAATAATTACTGGCATCTCACGATGCTAACATCGATAAATCGCTACCCAACGCGACAATAACTGTCCATAATGGTCGCTTGTAGCCACGGACTGCTAACCACGTCCCCTATAGGAGTTGTCCTGTGAAAGCTCCTCTGGCCGTCCATTTCAAATGGGCAATCCTTGTTACAGAGGTGAGGAAGTCAAAGAAAGTTCTGGGCTCTAGACAACCGCTTGTGTCATCAGTTATACTACAATATAGACACTTATGAGGATTACCAAATAGGCACAGCGAAAGGAAACAAATTGACTACGAAATCAACAATATCAAAGAGACACTCTAAGATGAACGTTGTCGTCAGATGCCAAAGGTACTGGACTAGATCCATCCATGATATGGAAAGGACAAGAATCCATGTGTGGGATCTGGTGCCATATTTGTTGGGGGAATGGGGAGAATATGCCCACTGCCGTGCTAAAAACCATGCCGTAAAAGGCAAACAGTTGTAGGTGTTTCTTTCGAAATCTAAGTGCATCTGCCTTAGAGGCGATTGACGAACAATCTGCACACACAAATAAGCCAGAAAGGTAATCTATATGAGAACGTAAAACTCAATTTGTGGACCAAAATCAAAGTCCAGAGGTGGACGACCATCCAGAACTTTCCACCTCAGTTTAGTGATAAATTCGCCAGTACCTGTCCTTGACATCCTTTTGAAGAAAGTTTTTCGCCAGGAACACAGATGGGTATCATTTATTGTATACATTAGTCCCATGTACTCACTTCATAGTTAGAGTATATTTGTGTATGTGTACTGTATTGTTCTCTATGTGCTGATGAAGGCTAATCGCCGCAACGTCATTTGTTCGTTTATTGTGATCGATTCTGTAAAGCTAACATAAACTGTTTGTTGTTTCTTACCAACTTTTTTTCTTACCTATAATTTTTCTACTCCTGTTAAAAAACACCTCAGTTTATAGCCGGGGAAAGCATAGATGGATGGAATGGTGCAGGGCCGGAGGAAACCACAAATGATAAAAAGAAGCCTTTAGGAAGATTTAAAGAAACACTGAGATGATGAATAAAAGCCTGAATTCTTGTTACAGAGGCATCTTTGGAAGAGCTACCTAGGACCAATATCTGAGGGTTTCCGTGGACTTTCGACCCGAACGTTGTGGATTCGATTTAGACTTCACTGCCGCCTTCATAAACGCGGGTGTTTGGATGACTACTGGGGGTCGACGCTGAAGCCACTGAGTTCATGCTTCATATAGGATACTTTGCTGCAGCGATTGGTTAGAACCCTGGAGACCCGGGTTTGATTCTCATGCGACACTGCTGCTTTGAAGCTAGGAATTGCGGTACTAGAATTCGTTTCTCCCCTGTGGTCGGTTTAAATTACACACACACACACACACACACACACACACACACACACACACACACACACCCGTTCTGGTGGTTTTCTGGTGGTAAGAGAGCCGCACCATGAAAGAGATGGACATCACCACGTAAATTCCTAAAGACAGCAGTAGTTGAGTTGTTAACCCTTAGGCTTGGTATTATGGATATTGCAACCCTTCGGCCTTTATTCCATGATAAATACCGTAAATCTGTGAGAAATGTGGCTTTTCTGCCTACCTCCGGTAGTGAACCGTGACCACAAGGAGTTCGTCACCCGGTCACCACGCAGTCTGGTTTAGCCAACTACGCTAGAGAGCCGGGCTCAGCAGTAGTCTGTTGTTGACAACCTTTATTGTGGAGACGCACATAATTTGTGTTTTAAAGTATAATGTTTGTGAGGGGAAAAAAAGGGGGAAGGGGGGGGGGGTAAGCAGTAGTTATCCGGTCTGAAATCTTCATCAGTGAGCGACATTTACACTGTGCCCGTTTAGCTCACGACTGCGATATTTTCTCCGTTCAATCGACACATCTGAATTTTTCAGACATTCATTGACCATGTTAAAAAAAAAAAAGTCGATAAAGATGGAAACTGGCCAGTACATAGTAGTAGTATTTACAGTAGTAGCAGTCGTTGTAGTGGCAGCAGCAGTAGTAGCAGTAGCAACTGCAGCAGTAGCGGCAGCATCAGTAGTAGCAGTAGTGGTTGAGGTTCGAAAACTGCAAGCAGGCCACACCATACATAAAGAAGTGAAAGGCTACGTTCCTGTGCCTGTGGAAATCACTTTAGGTTTGAACAACGGATCAACATCATGGAGCATGGGTAATAACCCATAAGTGCTCCATTGTTTTTTTTAAACTAAAGTCAGAGTCCGAAAAGGCTCAGCGCAGTGCACAGGTTTTGTAGCACCGGCAAGCATCCTGAAATACTTTTGGTAGATTTTTAACTCTAAATTTTGCCCGGGCAGCGCCGTTAGGCTACTTTTTTCGATTTCCAACTACATTGGGATTTTTTACGTGCGCAGCAATGCATACGGACGTCCAATCTTAAGATGGAAATCACTTAAGACGTCACACACTGTCCCGTCTGTAAAATACTGAAATAACGATTATTTATGGTACAATCCTGAAACCTGCACACGCAGTAAATGCATAAGGCTGCTACTAAAGATGCCAACATGAGCAATTGCCATCAGAATTGCACTTGTTCGTTGACTGAAGTAAGAAGTCAGCTACGACGAGGTAGTTCTACGCCGGAGGAAATTATTTCATAAGGCAATTTCTGCCAGCCTAAACGCAAACTGACTAACCGTCCTTTTCTGTACATGAAAATACAAATTGTGGGCACAAATGAAAGACATACACGTCTATTCGATGTTTGTAAATTTGGCAGGCAATGCTACTAATATTTTTAACCATTGTTTAATGCACGGTCGACACTCATACCACAATCTCTTCTGTATAATATGCCTCTTCAACTATATCTATGAATACCCCAAACATCCCAGCCTATTGTTCCCTGTGATGCATTTTTCCTGTGGCAACTTACGGTGGTGAGTCCTGGACGCTCACTCAGTCCCTAAGGAGAAAGTTTTGAGCTTTTGAATTAAAATATTACAGAAAAAATTCTCAGAATACTATGGATAAAGAAGAGTTAAAAAAATCGACATTCTACACGAGTTAAACATCCGTTGAAGTATTTTTGCCACATCAAAAGTCACATGACCTTGGAAAAGACGGTGTTGGAGAGTACAGTTTGTGGAAGGCGAGGCAGGGGTCGACCTCCGTGAAGATGGATACAGGACATTGAAGATGCATTGGAATTGAAAGCACATGGGGGTTCGAAAGCTGGTTAGGGAAAGGGATACTTCCAGCCGTGCCGTGAAGAGAGCGACGTTCTGTAAAGTACTTGCTGACTGGAGATCCGAGAAGCTGACGGTAATTGAAACATATCCTTAATTTCGCTGCACTAAACCTTTGCTAGGCAGGGCTGCCAATAGGATTTTTTTGTTGTTGAAAAACCCAGCTTAGCTGAACAAAACCCCAAGCAATACATAGAAAAAAAAAAAAAAAACCCAGTTTTTAAAATGTACAAAATTTATCTTTACGAAACGAAACATTTACTACTTTTATATAAGGATATATAAATTTTTAAAAAATAAATAAATAAAAGGCTTCCCCCAGGCGTCAAATAAAAACCCAGATCTGGGGGGAAAAACCCAGCATTTGTAGCCCTGTTGCTAGGTCCAACATCGTAAGACGTCCCAAGAATAAATGCCATTAAAATGGACGGCCATCGATGGAATGCGTACAAGAATCTGAGACACAAAAATGGACGGCCATTGATTAGACGGCTTCAAGAATCTCTGAGGTTCTTAGAGGTTTCCTGTTGTGTGTAGAAGCCAACAAGGGTGGAATTACCTATTAACATGAGAATCACCCGCCATCACAGGAAGTCGGCTGTAGTCAGTTTTGAGAATCTATTTCCGTAATGGCGCAGAAGTGGGCTCACTTTCTCCCCCTTGTCATGAAATTTCCCGCCCGTTGTTGGAAGCCATTACAATTTATGTGACATTGTTTCTGCAGACACGAAGTTTCTCGTTTTGTTGGTTTCAACAGAAAAAAAAAATATTTGCTGTCTGTTAGTGAGTACAAATTGGAGGCGCAGTTCCGCAGCCGTAATTGTTTCCTTTGTCTTGCTGAAGAATAGAAATAGTTATAATTATATTTATAATGATAATAAAACATGGTCGATAAGCATGGTTTTTTAAAAAAAGAGTAGAATTATTCAAACTCAAACTTGTTTAGAAAACAGACAGCCTGATTGAATAAGAGGGCGGGCATATGTTTTAAGCAAAATCAAACTCGCCTAGAAAACCACTCAACAGACCGGGAACCCTTGAAACCGAAGAAACAGTGTGTATAATAAACATAACTATGTGACACACTCTAAAAGAGTGAAGTAGAAAAATGAATTGAGTTGATTCAAGAACCGACATCACATCACTCGTTGCATTCACATAAGCGCTCCGTTCCGATCTCCAGCAGCCAGTGCAGAGTTCCAATAATAATAGTGCCAGTAGCATTCTGATTAAACGCCCGTCTTGCCTTTCTTCTGAGCCTTGAGCATCTGCCAGAACCTCTCGTCACTCCCCGCTGCATCAATCTCACCAGACTGTGGTGATCCATCTGCTCCTCCGAACTGTATACGCTCTCCCACAAGGCACTAACCCAATCTGCATTATCATGCATCAGTGTTTCATCAAGTTATGCAGAGCCTGTCAGTCTGTTAATTTACCAACACACCGGCGTTGCCCGGAGAAATAATCCAGACAATACTCCTCACCCGTGTCATCAAAGCCACTCTGCACGAAGCATGCATGTCCTGACCTTACAATCACGATATGTGTGTGTGTGTGTGTGCATGTCATGTTCTCGAGCTAGCAGAAAGCTGCAGTGACCGCCTCCACCTCCATTCTTAAGCTGGATATTGTAGTATCATATGCTAGGCTCTCCTGCACTAAACGTCGACCATTTATTTTTGCCGAAAAAACCCAAGCACTTCTTTTGCCTCTTTACACTGAACCGTCTGTGTATTTATTTTCTGGAAATAATTGCTGAATTTTCACCTCTGTGGCACCTGCTGGCCAGTCTCTGCATTTCAGGCTCAGTGTGACTATGACCCTACACAAGTCTGACTGTTCAGCTGGCACTTTGACCCACTCCTCGTCTCGCCAAATGTTCTCAAGGATGCAAACTTGGCTGATTGTGTCTTCTGACTGAGCCATCCATGACCTCCCTCTTATCAACCGCTGACCCTTAACTGCTCCCAAAACTTCGTGCAAAGGATGGTCTGTGTCTACAGCTACCTTGAGATATAACTTCACCACTGCCTTCTCCAATAATGCCTAACAGGTCAACGGGGATTCCCGTTCTTGTGCAAGAATTGAGTCCCTCTGCGTCCACAGTTTTTATCGAGGAGATGTATACACAAATTAAACTGCAGTTTCATAAATTTTCGAGATATTTTTTAGAACTATACGTCATTTTTAAGGTAAATAAGTGTGCCAATTAAATATAACAATAAAGGATCTTACAAACAAAAATGCCTTTGCTACAGTTAACATGAACATAAACATCAATAACGTTTAGATGTAAACTAAAAGTTGTTCCAGCAAAAGTAAAGAAATATCAGTGATAACTCTTGGATTCTGAGAGGGTATTGCTGCATCAGAGGAGCGGAGGAGGTGGGGGGGGGAGGGGGGGTTGTGACATTTGTACTTCATCAAATTTAGCGCATAAAAATACTGCTATGAAACATACACATGTCATACATAACATAAATATAAATGATTAATGGTTATTATTATTATTAGTAGACTACTACAACATACAATTATAATGTTATTTAATAATTAGTAAACAAGCACCATTAGTATGAAATTGATATGTGCAATACTTCTTTCACCCAGAGTAGTTTTCTTAACAGTACTTATAGCACTACTAAATATGTATCCTCAAGGTACAAACAGCACAAACAAATTTGTCCAGTTTCATCTTCTTGGATGAAATCAATTCCTTATCATTGCGAATTTGGTAACAAATATGCATAGGATGTGGATGAACAACCAGAAATTTCCGCAAGAGTTTACAGCCAGTGTTCGCGTAGCAAAACAAAAGCCAGTATACAAAAATTAACAGACCGTAGAACTGCAAATATGCAAAAGAAGTCGATGAGCAACCAGAAGTTTCCGCAAGAGTTTACAGCCAGTGTTCGCGAAGCAAAACAAAAGCCAGTTTACAAAAATTAACAGACTGTAAAACTACAAATATGCAAAAGAAGTCGATGAGCAACCAGAAGTTTCCGCAAGAGTTTACAGCCAGTGTTCGTGAAGCAAAGCAAGAGCCAGTTTACAAAAATTAACAAACATATAATTATACTGTTAGTCAACAATTAGTAAAGAGGCAAAGAGTGACTTGCTGTGAGAAGTTAGTTAGTAAATTGAATATTATTTTCATCCACTTACCTAGAGCTCCGAAATATCTTGGCACAATTTATCCACAGTGTGGTTGCACCATTTATGCACAGTCAATATGAAAGCAATAGTTTTCTTCAAACACAAGATAGTTTGTACCTGACAACTGTCAATATTCTCCAGATATGGCTTCTAAAGTACCTGTTTGTATTATCCCTAAAAGTTAGATTTCTACATTTAAAGTAGAAAAGTAATAAACAGCCAGTTCCCAAAAATCCGAACTACTGACTAGAAACAGTGACACTAACACACACATCACAACACGACTGTCTCCCGTGAATTACAATTAAAATTGCTGTAATCTAACAGCCTGTATGTCCACTTTACAATATCCGCTTGTTGATTTGTAATACGAATACAATCAGAACAGAAGTTTGTGAGCATATTATAATGTCACAAAATGCAACATGGAAACGCTTGCAATAACCTATTTTCGAGGGGGACTCCTCGAAAATGTGCCGTGATTCAGTTGTACGTCCTGACTGGAGCTGGCCGTGGACTTCGCCTGCAGCACCGTGAGCCCACCTGCAATAGTTGACAAACCAAGGATGTCTATAATGCAACCCAGAATGACCCTCACAGCTGCGCTCTGTTTGCGCTCTAGTTTGTCAGTCTGATTTTTTTGAGACGGTAAGCAGTCCCTGGCCAGAATCAACCACTGACAGGATCAGGTGCTGATATAGTGTGAAAAGCATTCTCTGCTCTATGTCAATTGCAGCCATAGTCTCAAGTGCACTAAGTCCTTTTTGGCATCTCGTCACAACACTCTCCACATGGTCCTTAAAGAAAAGGCTCCTGTCAAATGTAATTCCCAGATACTTCAGTTTGCTCTCTCTGTTGATGTTTCTACCATCTATCGTGAGACTTGGGACATTAGTTTTAACGATCCCGTTGTCCAGAGAACACCACAAAACAGAGGCTTTTTCCGGGTGGACGACAGCCCTCATTTCTGTACACCACTCAGTCAATTTGTCTACTGTCGATTTCAGCGTCCCGGCTGTTCGTTCCCTCTCTTCCCCCTGCATAAATGCAAGTATATCATCTGCAAAAATCAGTATCCTTCCAACCCCTGTTGCTTCTAGGCTTGCACTAGAAAAATAGAAGGGCATAACAAACAATATAAATATGGCAAGATATAGTTACCATGCCAGGAATTGAACCTGCCATCGTTAAATGACTGATAGCCTTTCTGCAGGACAAGTAAACGAAGACGCACGACCAACTAAACACCCCGAAAACTAATATGCGGGATGCAGATTATCAAGACTTCAGACACCGGTCGCTCACATGAGAGCTCAAGGTCTATCAGCTCGGCTAGCCTTCACTCGTGTGTGTGTGTGCGTGTGTGTGTGTGTAACAGAAACGGTTAAATGCAGACTCTTTAACTTAAAACAAGGACTGCTTGATTGGATGGCAAGTCAGAACAGATATTTTATACAGAATCAAACTCGTTCTGAACGCCAATGTGCAGAGGATGAATCGCAGGCGTCAAGCATACGTGCGCACGGGTGAGAATATATTCATAACGATCCTGATAATTGTCCCTGCTCAGATGCTCACCGTTCAGGTAGGCCGTGCCAGGCATGCGACGGTCGGCCTGCGACTGGTGCGTCAAGTGGCAATTAGATTAAATAATTTCCACTTGAGAGATTAAAATTATCATATTCTTCCCCCATTTACCCTGTCTCCGTCTCTCTCTCTCTCTCTCTCTCTCTCTCTCTCTCTCTCTCTCTCTCTCTCTCTCTCTCTATCGGGCTGGTTTCTGTTTCAGTCTAACCTTGACTAAGTATTTGGATAGTTTATCACAAAAATAGCCTCAAGACTATTCCATTTCTATGTTTTATCTACCGAACCTACCTTCCTGCCTACCTATCAGATTAACTAACTACCTACCTACCCACATACCTACCTGAATCACCTGGCACATAGATTTAGGTTAGGGTAGCCATTCGCGAAATGCTTAGTTTTCCAGTCCATTCTCTACAGACGAAAAATAAGAATACCCTGGACCGTTTTTTTTTTTTTTAAAGTTACGAAGAAAACTTGAAAGAAACCGACTCGCACGGGGAATTGATTGCTTACATCACAAGTAGACGGTCTACGTTCGTTTGTCATGTCATAAGAAGGAGAAACCTGGAGTACTTCATGACTGTGGGAAAGTTGGAAGAGGAAAAGAAGATGAGAGAGACCAACAGAGAAAATGCTGGATAGTTTGATGTCGTGGCATGGAAGATTATCTGTGTCAAAACACATAGAACTTACTCGAGCAGAACATTGTGGATGGACATGGCCTCTAATGCCACACGGCATGGACCGTAAGAAGAAGACAATATGGGAAACACTACTGATGTTTACAAATTGAGAATTTTCAAAGGTCACATGTAAGACGAGCCTAAAATTGGGACCCTTTGAAAGTTACTTCGTCCAGTCGTCTGTTGACTCTTCATTCTCTCTAATTAGCATTATAATCTTTCGTAGTTTGAAAAAAAAATTATACTGGAAAAAAAATGCACACAATTAAAGGTACAAGGAAAGAAAGTGATAAAAACGAATGCTGTTGAACGCCCCACGCAATTCTTTGTTTACATCGTTCTGTTACCTGGACCAACGTTGCAACTAGGAACAGCCACGTGCCAATTGTTACCTGTACCATGTCGGCGAATCGCCAGAGGAGAATAGAAAGTGACGCTGCCGGAACCGGAAACTCCCGAAGCATATGGCAAACACGTGGTATATTCTGAACGCTAAGAAGCAGAAAATGAACCTTTTGCGACAGTGACATCTTTAGCGACAGCCGAAGACAATTAATAAGCTCGATTAGGTTGTGACGGAAGTATTTCCTTCTGGTGGCCCGATTTGATAATTTCCTGAATCACAATTTCACACAGACTTGACATGTCTGAGGGTTGAAAAAAAAAAAAAATCTGGCAATAATACGCAGTTAACGTCAAATAATTTATAAATGTTAATTATTATTATTATTATTAGAGTAATTTAACGTTGTGTGTAGGGGATGCGTTAAAAAGGTTTAAGCCGTTCATTTATTGCTCGTCGTGAAACAAGGGTAAATAAATATTTGAAGGCAGCCATGATTGTGACGTCAATGTTGACAGAATGAAAATCTAGCCCATGTCAAAGTTCAGGTATTAACAAGTAGATCGGATACAGGTCAATTTGTCTGCCCATTTGTCTGTATTTAATACTTTTTAGGACAATTTGAATCTTTTTCTATTTACCGCTCACCGGGCTGTAAACTCTGAGAGAAAGTTATGGCTGTTCGTCCACTCCTGAACTTGGGTTATGCAAGCACATCTGTTTTATAGTTTTGCGTGCTGATCTGTTTTACACTAGAATGTTGAGACTGAGGATTTATGACCATATGCCTAACGTAGTTACCACGTATCATGCAGGTGGGGATTTATACCCCATTCACACACACAGACGCTCACATGCACACAACATACACACACACACACAAACTGGAGGGTTGGGGGGGGGGGGGGGCATCTCCATGTTACCAAATATTCATGCTCGCGCCTTTATAATGAGAGCCCAACTGGGAGTCTCAATGGCGCAGTGGTAAAGCCGTGTTCCTCGTGCTCTGAAGATGGTGGTTTATTTCACGCCTGCATCGTTGGGTTCACATGTGCAATTTTCAAGAAGAACCTCTGCAGCTACGGTGTTCGTGCTTTGTGTGACGCTCTCGGCATTCTATTTGGTCGCTTTGCCAAGAGAAATCGAACCGTAAGGGACAAAACCCAACCCAATAAAGTCAAATCTTAACTCTTTCTGTCACAACCAACTCACCATGTGTTTTTTGTCACAGCTTATATGCTTCAGTTTTTAATGTAAACTCCTTATACCCCAGACAGTTTGCACATCAACTTATTCTGTGCCTACGGTTACTTTGACCATTTCTGTTTATGTTTCAATTACTTCAGGTAGAAATATGTGTCAGTTAAAATAAACATTTCTTATGACATAATGAATAAAATTAACATGAGCATGGGACTAACTCGGCTTGATGCTGACCACATCACCCATCTTGTGCCGGTTGGTCTATAAAAATATAGGTCTAGCCCTATACGCCTAAAGGCGTGGAAAATGGTCCTTTACTTTACAACTTTTATGGGACTAACTTTCTACGTGTACTAGAGCGATGCCAGGTCTAGTGGGCATTACAGTTGAAACCATGGCCGGCTAAAGCAGTAAGGCCGAACAGGTCTACGGAAAGTCCCGTTTTGTTAGGCCGGTCTGTGCTCGCCATTGTTATCGAGTAAATGTAGAATGGGAGAAATTCGGCCACTTTGGCAGGTTTAGGAGGCCAAGAACTAGAAAACCAGACCTCCAAGGCGACCCAGCGTCGGCTAGGATGAAAACATCCGACAGTCCCTAACTGACAGAGGACTAGAATAGAACAAGGCCAGAAAGAAAACTGCTGATAGAGACATCTAATGATCTTTCTGGCAAACCTCTACACACCAAGGTAGAAGAGGAGCGTCTAAATATGTCGTTCTAATAACTAGACCAGCAGCTCAAGGGTTGTCCCCGTTCCTAAGTGGTTAAATCCTTTGTCTCGAACTCTGAAAGCCGTGAGTTCTTTTCACAGACTATAAAAATGTTCACCACTGCAATTTTTAAGGGGAGACAAGGGTATAGTCATTAGAGATATAGAGTTTGTGCTTTGTGATTAGCTTTCGAAAAGACAGCCATATGTGATAATACTCTCCCAAATGAAGTCTATTACCTCGACTTTAATCCTATAATCGTTAGGTTTTGAGGACAACTTATTATAATTTCAGAACCACTGAAGCACACTGATGTAACATTGAACATCCTTGCATCGACGCAGAAAACGTCCCGTGCAAGCTTCCATCATTTACAGAAACAGCACCAACCGTTAAACAACATCGCGTGATCAAGGCGTAAAAGAGCACTATACAACTAATTATTTTTGCCGGACTCCCAAATGAAAGTCATAATTTTTTTAACAAGGCACTGAAATCGTTCAATTACCTGGCACAAACCAGTTGGGATATTTTTTTACTGCTGTTAACTGACCTGTGATCCCACTCTTTTATTTACGTGAGTTCGTAGTTTCTCAGATTGAGAGATTTCGCCAGATTAATCTTTTACCTTGACACTTTGTACCTTAATTAATTATAATTAATTGATAAATTACGATGTGAATCAACTGCTACAAGTTCCTGCTTCATAAAATACTAATTTTGCAATTTCCAATTCAACAGATTTTCATTCCCAGTTGCAAATTGATTTATCCATCTGTTTCAGCTTCAGTTTTAATTCCTAACTCCGACGCTGAAAATGACGCGTATCCCTAATATTTGATTATCATTGCCTTAATAAAAGACACTTTAATCTGTCGAAATGTTTCAGGCATGCAAGCAGTGTATGTTTTTTTATGCTGATCGGTGCTGTATGTTTAACAAGGTGTAGTATCACACCGACCGTCTTTACTTCCCCTGACATTTCCTGGTACCAATACTAGACTTGGTTTAGGGGAGTTTCCTTTAATGACGCATCGCATCGGCCTAAGAGGCGAAAAAAGCAACAGTCTGCATAATATAAACTAGATCTGAAGAACATATGTGCCCGCACAACTCATGATTGGAACAAGACCAAAGTCAAGAAATGAATGAATAACCGAAACTTTCTGCTGTAGTTTGTAAGAGAAGTCAAAACAAGGATCGTAGTCTGGGTAGCAGAAAAACAGAACTAATGGTAATAACACAGAAAACCTACCCACCAAATGCCACATCAAAGTTATTGGGACAATCCTTAAGCAAGTTGATACGTTTGAGTTCTTGGAGATCCTGACAACAGCAGGTAGCAGATGTATTCAAGAAGTTAAATGTACAACAGCTCAAGCTAAGGCATTATTTCACAAAATATAGAACATTTTATTTTATCTTTCTTAGTGAACTGAGATGAGAAAGTGAATTTTGAAGAGATGCACAAGACAAGGAAATAGGCTCGACAATCATGAGAGGCTGGAACCACCAACATCAAGAAACACACAATAAAATAATAGCACGGCCCAGAGCCACAATTATAACCAAACCTACCTAGGACGAGGCTAGCTCCATAGTTAGATGTTTAAAAAACTGACTGACTATGGAAGTGAATCCCAGAGAGTTCGCCAATTATTGAAAAATTATATGGAAGCGAAGGAGATGTGGTTTTAGAGACGAATAATGAGAAGACCCCCAGACAGATAAAGAAGAGTAATGTGGTAAGAGAAGATTTAAGATTCTGACGAAAAGAAACAGATTGCTCCCATCAGAAAGAGACAGTCTTCATTCTTGAGTTATATCATGAGAATGAGACAACTGGGGTATGTCATGACCGTAGGACAGCTGGAGGGAGAAAGATGCAGAAGGAGACAAGAAGAAAATGCAAGACAGTTTGAAATCATGCCAAGGACGATCACCGGTGTCAGAACTAGACAGGTGGTTGAGGATAGACATAACTACTAACGCCTCAAAACATGAATTGTAAGAAGAAGAAGATGTTGTTGAATGTAGAATATTGAGTTAAGAATGGACATCACAGCACTCGGGACACAACCATAAGGGCCCTGTCCCCATCTTCAGCAGCAAGCGGTAAATTCCAGTTCCGATGGTACAGGTGGCTGTCTATACATCCGTTTCGCCCTTCACTTGAGTGTTGAGCGCCAGCCAGATCCCCTGGTAGCTCCATACAGCGCTATTCCCCTCAGACCGCAATGATCTATTTATGCCTTCACAATGTTTACTTGCTCTCAAAAAGCCCTTACAACATCTATGGTGCCATACACATTAATTCACCGCCATGTCGTGCCAAATCGGCAAGCCTATCTGCCTGCTCATTTCTCTCCACACCGGCATATACTGGAGAAAATATCTAAAGGACGCAAACTACTCGGGACCTCTCAAGTGATGCTTGCCAATATTTTAGTGGAAGTTGTTGAGTAAAGTCGAACTACACTAGATCCGCACACTGAACGATTAACAATATGTGACGCAACGAGCAAAGTGTCACTATAGGATGAGAATCCCTCCAGGTTCAAATCTCATAAGCTCATTCAACCGCAAGGTTTTACTGGGGCTCCTGGCGATTGCAAATTAACCTAAGCTCCGGACAGGATAGGGCATGGGTGATGAAATATAAATTTCATTTTTTAAATAGAAACTAAAAAAAGTGGAAATAACCAGATATTTTTAACATGCTCTTACTAACTATAAGAAAGCTACAGACATGGCATACAAAGGCAGCAAATAAAACTGTTTACACGCTTAGAAAGAATGCCTTGTGTCGTCATACCGAAAAAGGCGTATACGAAAAAGAAGAAGAAAGTAGAATACGAGGTAGACCAAGAAGAACATGGAAATATAACATCAGATTACCTTTACCACGTGTCTATGGCAGTGGCAGCGAGAAAAGCAAGAAGCAACACATTTGATCTCCATCGATACTTGTACCGGTAGAAGAAGAAGAAGAAGAAGAAGAAGAAGAAGAAGAAGAAGAAGAAGAAGAAGAAGAATAAGAAGAAGAAGAAGAAGACGAATAAGAAGAAGAAGAAGAAGACGAATAATAATAATAATAATAATAATAATAATAATAATATTAAGAAGAAGAAGAAGAAGAAGAAGAAGAAGAAGAAGAAGAAGAAGAAGAAGAAGAAGAAGAAGAAGAAGAAGAAGAAGAAGAAGAAGAAGAAGAAGAAGAAGAAGAAGAAGAGAAGAAGAAGAAGAAGAAGAAGAAGAAGAAGAAGAAGAAGAAGAAGAAGAAAAAGAAGAAGAAGAAGAAGAAGAAGAAGAAGAAGAAGAAGAAGAAGAAGAAGAAGAAGAAGAAGAAGAAGAAAAAGAAGAAGAAGAAGAAGAAGAAGAAGAAGAAGAAGAAGAAGAAGAAGAAGAAGAAGAAGAAGAAGAAGAAGAAGAAGAAGAAGAAGAAGAAGAAGAAGAAGAAGAAGAAGAAGAAGAAGAAGAAGAAGAAGAAGAAGAAGAAGAAAAGAAGAAGAAGAAGAAGAAGAAGAAGAAGAAGAAGAAGAAGAAGAAGAAGAAGAAGAAAAAAGAAGAAAAGAAGAAGAAGAAGAAGAAGAAGAAGAAGAAGAAGAAGAAGAAGAAGAAGAAAAAAGAAGAAGAAGAAGAAGAAGAAGAAGAAGAAGAAGAAGAAGTGAAGAAGAAAGAAAGAAGAAGAAGAAGAAGAAGAAGAAGAAGAAGAAGAAGAAGAAGAAGAAGAAGAAGAAGAAGAAGAAGAAGAAGAAGAAGAAGAAGAAGAAGAAGAAGAAGAAGAAGAAGAAGAAGAAGAAGAAGAAGAAGAAGAAGAAGAAGAAGAAGAAGAAGAAGAAGAAAAGAAGAAGAAGAAGAAGAAGAAGAAGAAAAAGAAGAAAAAGAAGAAGAAGAAGAAGAAGAAGAAAACGAGACCATAAGTCACCAGTTGCATGGTACTGAACACGTTGGAATGATTTCATAGCCTTCGTGTAGGGAGAATAATATCATTCTATGGAGAAACTGAATTAGAGGGTTGAATTGGGTTGTTGAAGAACCGACATCACAACACTCGGAGCATTCCTATAAGCACTCGGTCACTATCTTCAGCAGCCAGCGCATAGTTCCATCACCAATGGTAGCAGCAGCAGTCTGACTATATGCTCGTCCTACTTTTCCTCTGAGTATCGAGTATCGGCCAGATCACCTCGTCATTTCTCGCTGCATCACTCTCACCAGCCTGCGAGTAAAGAGGTCCCTTTTCCACGCCTTTAGACGCATTGGGCATATAGGGCTTGACCTATATTTTGATAGACCAATCGGCACTTAGTGGGTGATTTAGTGAGCATAGCGCCTCCCGTCTTTACTTCCCATTACTGCACCTGGGAGTCAAGGTAATTTTTGAAGAAAATTGAGGCAAACCCACGATTTTCTGATCCGCAGGCGGGATTCTAGCTGTCAACGCCACGGCGACTTCACCAGACTGTGGTGATCTATTTGTACCTCCGAATTAGAAAAATAACACAGTTGTAATACAGCTGACGTCATTAGTTTTGCAGAACAAACACGTTACAACTGACGCCAAAAGAGCCACATTCAATGCAGTATTTTACCAACATCGAGGTACTAGCGCTACAGTACGAAAAAAATAAGAACAATCCAAATAATAGAAACGCAATGTCTACGACGCATCTCAAGGGTAACGAGAAAAGACAGGATCAGAAGTAACGACGTTAGAAAAGAAGTTGGGAGGAAACCAGCACGGAACTACACCAAGAATCAACAGATCAAATGGTTTGGACATGTGTCAATGCTACAAGAGAGTACACCATAAAAAGTCCTATCTCTTAGAGTTTATAAAAGCAGAACTAGAGGTGGATCGCTCCAGCTATGTATGGATGAAACAAACGAGGCCGTAAATACCAGTATCTACGTAGCAAACACCAAGCTCGCATAAATGCCTCTTTAAAACATGTTGCTAAACAGGAGAGAGAGAGAGAGAGAGAGAGAGAGAGAGAGAGAGAGAGAGAGAGAGAGAGAGAGAGAGAGAGAGAAAGAAAGAGAGAGAGAGAGAACGAACGAACGAACTTTATTTTCAAAGGGTTACAAATTAGACACGCAGGCCTGTCTTACATTTGGCCCTTTCAAACTTCCATCTTTCATACAGCAGTTGTATTTCATCAATGAAGCATGTTATATTCATGTAATAATATGCATATTATGGAGAGAGAGAGAGAGAGAGAGAGAGAGAGAGAGAGAGAGAGAGAGAGAGAGTTAAACAAACACCCACTTCGTGTGGTGTCTATCTCTTCATTATGAGACATCCCATGAAGCTGCATAACAAAATACATTCACAAGAAGCTCTAAGCCCCTGGACAACTTGGAAACCGCTGCTATGATGTAACAGTTTATGTTACATAAGTGACAGAGAAAAGGGAATTAACCAGTAAAATTCCTGTAAGAATGTCAAAACTGGAGTTGTAAGGTCACTTTTCGTTCATTTTGAATTTCAAGGTGAATTTCTCATATTTAAGGGGTTTTCATGCTGCCTTACCCATATTGGTCATCACTTTTCAGAGTACCTGGCATCTTGTTGTTGTTGTTGTTGTTGTTGTTGTTGTTGTTGTTGTTGTTGCTGGTGTTGTTGTTGTTGTTGTTGTTGTTGTTGTTCTTCTTCTTCTTCTTCTTCTTCTTCTTCTTCTTCTTCTTCTTCTTCTTCTTCTTCTTCTTCTTCTTCCTCTTCTTCTTCTTCTTCTTCTTCTTCTTCTTCTTCTTCTTCTTCTTCTTCTTCTTCTTCTTCTTCTTCTTCTTCTTCTTCTTCTTCTTCTTCTTCTTCTTCTTCTTCTTCCTTTTCTTCGCGTTTACCGGATATAAACTCCGGTGAAAAGTTATAGTTGACCCCTTATCCCCCCACCCCCACTCCTTTTACACAAACATATCTAGATTTTGGATCAGTTTCAGAAATGGCCTTGTGCGTGGGCATTAATTGGCACCTAGCCTCTTAGGCATGCTCTCTGTGACTTGGAAGAGGTAGACTTGGATTCTAGCACCTGCGGTTTGTCACCTGCCTGTAGGATGACCACGGAGAAGTGTAGACAGGTCTTGGTCAGTATGAAGACCAGGTCTTGGTGCTCTGCCATATTTCTTCTAGCACATCTGCACCATCCGGGACTGACCCGGGGCAACAGTGATCCAGATACATGGATAGAGATCCCTGCCGGTGTCACCTGACAAGAAACACGCTGCTACTGTTGCTGCTGCTACTGATGATAATGATGACGACGGCGATGATCTTTTGCTTCTTCTCGTTCACCGGCTGTAAGTTCTGGTTATCCCTTCACGTCTGTCATAATCATCGTGTAGGAGGTCCTTAGCGGAACGTCGCTCTCATCATGGGTCTGCCTGAAAGAAATCCGGTCTCTCACCAACTCTCCCACCTCGATTACTTTCATAAAAGGAGTCACTTATATCCTGTGCCCATCTTCGTATTGGTCGGTCCCTGCCCCTCCTTCTGTTTTTTAGTCTTATTGCACGAACTGAGTGAAGGATGTAAATCCATTATTACATATTTGACTTATTTGTATGCAGACTTCAATTTATTGCTTCTCGGGCAGATGCATTCCAAATCCAAATAAAGCTGTTAATCAGTCGACTTTTATGATATGTTTGGGGGCGGGGGGGGGGGGGGGGGCAGTGGCTTTCTTCTGGGTTTCCTCACGACTAGGTCCCGGAACCCACAGGGGATGGGTGATGATGATTAAGACAATAAAGTTAAAGGTCTTAATTACATGCTGATTAAAAAAAAAATTTTTTATATATCGATATTATTTGACAAACTGAACATTTGTAACCGATTTGTTGCAACTATTCACATGCCAAACCTTTTCGATTTTATGCAGTTTTTTTTTTTTTTTTTTCAATAAAGACAATGCCGGGGAAGCAGAAAACTGAACAGCCAAATGTCCCGATAGTGGCCAGCTAACCAAGTTAATTACTGTAATTGAAAGCGGAAACTTATTAGCGCTTACAAGCCAAAGCCACACTGACAAACTACTCATGACTGTTGGATCACAAATTGAAGAGTTCCCAAACAGGCGGCCAGTGCTGAGGCGTGTCCCTTGGGGGTCGTTTCAGGGGGGTAACATGATCGAAATGGGGCTTTGGAGCTTTTTTGATGTTAATGAAGGTAGTTGTGTCATCAAAAGTTGCCCCGCTACAGTAAATACTCGGTCATTAGTCAACTGTGAAAATGACAGATGAAATCGTGTTCAAGATAGGCAATAGAAAACCGCATCCGAAGCCACACCCCGATTTAAAAAGGAAAAAAAATTTGAAAAGACCGACCGCTCCTCCCATTTTCTCAGCCCCCTCCGCCACCAGCCTCAAATGAAGCATATCGTACAAGAAGACTGGTTGAGGTTGTGCTGAAATTGAGTGTGCTGGGCAGAAAGGAACATATATCGCACTCTAGCTGGAAAAGCAGGGGTCTCCGTGGCCAAGTGGCCAAGCCGTTTGCAGCGGCTTCTTTAGGTCGTAGGATCTTGTTACAGTAGCCTCGTTCGGTTCAGTGTAATTTCAACAGAGACCCCTAGGGATGGTCGCTTGAGCTACGGTGCAAGTACTTGAGTGCTTAACGCGACGCTGTTGGGAGGCGACCAGACGTTCTGTGGAGAGGGACCGAGTCTTGCGGGATGAAACCCGGTGCAATTAAATCGATGAATTATCTCGCTCTAACCTTTACCCTTTGACTTCAGTTATAAAACATGAAAACATGTTTCAGTTGGACTGCTGAGGGTGAGCGCAGAATAATAATAATAATAATAATAATAATAATAATAATAATAATAATAACAACACAATAATAATAATAATAATAATAATAAATATAATAATAATAATAATAATAATAATAATAACAACACAATAATAATAATAATAATAATAATAATAATAATAATAATAACACAATAATAATAATAATAATACTAATAAATATAATAATAATAATAATAATAATAATAATAATAATAATAATAATAATAATAATAATAATAATAATAATAATAATAATAATAATAGTAATCATAATTAAATTTCAAGAATGTAAATGTAGAATTCTTTAGAAGGATGTTAAAATATAATTCTTTAGAGAAATATAAAGGACTATTCTTTAAAAGACTTTAGATATGTATTTTTACAAAAGACTAGATATATTTTTGTGTAGAATAATATAGATGTTTTTCTGTTGAGGAATATGGATGCATACCTCTTTCCAAAACTCATCTTATCCCCTTTTATCTGGATCTGATGGTACCTTGAGGTGTCCAGGTGAAGTATAAATTACCGCCATGTGCCCGTTTGTAAGCTTCGTAAATGGGGATTTTCTATAGACTCTGTTATTCCCTTTGTCCACTGTTTGTATGGTCGGCCACTTTTTCGCATTCCACATAGTCTGAACATTGTTGTTTGCTGTGGTCTACTCTTTGCTGTCATCTACGTTACATGGCCAAATCATTTGACCTGTAGTCTTCCAATACAATCCAAAACTGTCGCTACATTTTTCGGATCTTATCGTTTCTTGTTATAAAGGTGAAGTCGGGAGATGTGAACCATCGTCACTGCACACGGTTATGCACCTAAGTGCTCTGCCACCAGTACGGACAGCTGATAAAAAACTGTGTGGCCGTCTGCACACAACTCCGTAGCTACAGCGACGTTCCTCCATTTACCCCAGAGTGTTAACTCTGGTACCCATTTCCTAGAGGCTGGGTGAAAAACGGGAACCGTCCGGTTTCGAACACCGACAGTGGGCTACAGCGAGTCGCAGCTGAATTTGAAAGCGAGTCTCCTATTTACTGCGCTAAGCGGTCCCTTTCTTGTTTTTAGGAGTCCTTTGCAGGAATATAATGTAATGAATCTTTTCTCTTATTCTGTCCTTGTCCAGGTCTGGCAATGGTAGGTTGTAACCCACCAGGACATCACACAGGCAATAAACACCTGGTGACACATAGTGCCATCATGCGGATGAGGATCACCCATAGAGAGGTCCCGGAAACCCCGTTCAGCTATTAAGCAATATTTGAGGGCCGCCGATATTTAGAGCTCCCGGTAAAAGTCAGGGTAAGGCATCAAATAATGAAAAATTGCAACATCTTTTTCGGCTGCTGCGGTTTTCCTGGCCACTTGTCGTCGCTTTATAAAGCACAGCTCTCATACGACTGCGAAAACCAACGCAAGGCATTCTGCTGCCAAATCGCCTGCAGCTGAGATCGACCCCAGCACACTGGCATTACGAAGCGCGTTGAATGAATGAATGAATTTCTACCCCACCAGGACGTCACACAAGCGATAAACACCCGATGACACAAAGTGCCACCATGTGGGTGAGGATCACCGTGGAGAGGTCCCAGAAACCGCGTTCAGATAATTGGCCATATTTATGGCCTGCCTATGTTGCGGCCCCTGGCAAAAGCCAGAGTTGGGCTTCAAATAACAATAAATTACGTCCTAAAAAGGACGTAAGTATGATTAAACTGTAACGAAGGGCGTTAGCCACAGACGTCGAATGAACAAACGTACGAGGAAACACAACACAGGGTACAAAATAAAAAGTCTGAACATTTTCTTGGTAAAATCGGTCAACCAGCGAGCTCAATACATTGTCTGGAAATTTTCTTGTCAAACTCTACACCTCTTAAGACGATAACATCAACATCTGCCCATTGGATCCGCCACCTCAACCGCATCATTTTCTAAGGGGGACACAATTTGCAATTAAAGTGACAGTAATTTCCCCTGAAAAACTCCAACGGAGAGTGTCCGAATGTGTCTTGCAACCAAAGTGACTGATGGCGACAAGTAGTGGTTTTCCAAATTTAAGATGTGTTAGGATTCAAGTTGTTTTATTTCGTGAAATCAAATTGTATTTGAACCAAACCTCTAATTTGGAATTGTGTGGTAATTACCACAGATGCTTTCCCTGTGGATTTCTGCAGCCGTATCTTGGGGGAAAAGAATAAACACTCTGCCCCTAACCAACGATGTGAATTGCAAGTTTGCTCAAATTGATGTTGTTTGGTCAAAAGGCATAGATATCGTGGCCTAGCAGTAAACCGCATGCAATGCGTCAATCGTCTCCTATAGGAGAACGCAGAAAAAGAAGAAGAAGAAGAAGAAGAAGAAGAAGAAGAAGAAGAAGAAGAAGAAGAAGAAGAAGAAGAAGAAGAAGAAGAAGAAGAAGAAGAAGAAGAAAGAAGAAGAAGAAGAAGAAGAAGAAGAAGAAGAAGAAGAAGAAGAAGAAGAAGAAGAAGAAGAAGAAGAAGAAGAAGAAGAAGAAGAAGAAGAAGAAGAAGAAGAAGAAGAAGAAGAAGAAGAAGAAGAAGAAGAAGAAGAAGAAGAAGAAGAAGAAGAAGAAGAAGAAGAAGAAGAAGAAGAAGAAGCAAAAGAATATGTTCATAAAATCACCTATAGTCCTGATCTCATAAACGGTTGAGTAGAGAGGATCGACTTAATTGTACTGGTTTTCATCCCCATATGGCTCGGTATCTCTCCACAGAATGACTTGCCGCCTGCCTTCACAGTGTACGAATTCCGTAGCTCTGGCGACAATTTCCAGGAATCGTAAAAACTGTATTTGTGAATTGAACGGCGCAGCCGTGAAACGAACCTAAGACCTTCAGTACGCGAGGCAAACGTCTGGATCACTCCACCACGGAGTCTCCTGATCTCATATAGGCACCTCTAACACAGGTGGAACCCAAACCAAAATGTCAGCTGCCCAAAAGAAAGACAATGATTTCGACTGATCTTTCAGTACCGCCTAACTATAAATCCAACATCCTCATGCAAATCTCTCATAGCCTAGACCGCATCGCTCAAGTGATATGGGATTGAAACCAGGGGCAGCGACAAAAGAAACATTATTGTAATCAATTTGGGGAGACCCGTCTAAATAGACCCACTCGTGAACAGCATTAGGGCCTCATTACCCTCATTATGTGTGTCCAGAACTGGCTTTCTCAACTCCCGATGTTCAAACACTCTCATCGGCTTTTAAACGCACGTGTTTCGGTAACCTTTGACCTATAAATACATTAAAGAAGTCCACAGCGCCCGACAAAGGCACAATGAGGTCCTCAAGGATAGCTCTGGGAACACCCGCTTAGTCAATTTGATCAGGATTGTCCTTCTTGTTTGGGCTTTCCCTTGTTTGGGAGATCGAGTTAACAGTGAGGGCCGGTTCTTGGTTTGTATCTGGCAGAGCGAGATGTTTCAGAAACTTGTTACAGTTCTTCTGATTGTGGGGAAAGGTTAGTTTTTGTGTTGGCATTGCAAAGTTGGAATTATTTCATTGCAATTAATTTGCAAAACATTACCGGGAGATAGAACCTGGAAAAAATAATTTAAGAATAATAAAGGGCTCATTTTTCCAAGTGGGAGCCGCAGTGGTTTAGTTGTTAGAGGCTGGCTAGCGAATCGAGTCTGAAGGTCGTGGGTTCAAATCCCAATGGAACGGTTCTTTTTTCTTCTTCAGAAATGACCATGGCTTCCAAGTCGACCCAGCCTTAAATGGTCCTTTTTCCATGCCTTTAGGCGTAAAAGGCATGTAAGACTAGACCTATATTTGTATAGAGCAATCGGCACAAGATGGGTTATGGGGTCAGCATCTCGCCGGCCGCCTTTACTTCCTGGGACTGCGCCTGGTACCCACTGAAGGCTGGGTCGACCTGGAAGTCAAGGTCATTTTTGAAAAAGTCCGGCTCTGTCAGGGAGAGAACCCACGACCTTCCGATCCGCACGTGAGCGTCTGGCCGCTACGCCACGACGACTCCTTAAATGGGTACCAGGTAAAGACCTGGTAAGTAAAAGCAACCGGCATGACTTTGACTACGTCACTTTCGGAGTGTCGACTGGTTTATAAAACATAGGTCTAGCCCTATATGCCCAATACGCATGAATGCCTGGAAAACTGTACTTTAATTTAATGCAAGTGGCCTATCAACCCGGTCATATAATTTTTAACCAATCGGCACTGGAGGGCGACGTAATCAACACAACGCCGGCCACCTTTACTTTCCAGGTCATTTTCAGGTGCCCATTTAAGGATGGGTCGACCTTGAGCCAAAGTCATTATTTTTATAATGCCGCACGTAGGGGATTTGAAGCCAAGACGTTTAGGTCGGCAGGCAAGCCTCTAGCCACTGGACTAGACAATAGTTTTGATAGTGTTCCAAAAGTAAGGTGAAAACGGGACACCCTATCTTGAGCTGGAAACGGGACACCCTATCTTGAGCTGAAAACGGGACACCCCTCTAGTAACGGAACATTCCAAGCAAGTGCGTTAACCACCATCCAAAAATATTCTAGAAATTATCACCATCATCTTCATCATTATCGCCATAACCATCATCGTTATCATCATCATCATCATCAAAATCGACATCATCATCATCAATCATTAAGGAACTTTTACATTTTAAGAACATGTGAATATATTGACCTATAATTTGTATAAGCTTCTTATTCAACCAATATTAAAACGGTTTTTTTTCCCCGTTTAATTGCATGCTTTGTTTTTATTGGTTCCACTGATATAGTGTATAGAACAAATGATTCTCAAGCTTATTCATAGACCAGACAACTGGCGATTTGGTGGGGGAAAGTGGGGGGGGGGGGGTGTACTGACAAGATGACCACAAGGAAAGAATGAGCGGTCCGAGTGAAAACCGGAGGTATGGTTACCCCCACTGCCAGCTACAACAGTAAGGCCGTACAGGTCTACGGAAATTCCCGTTTTGTTAGGCTTGTCCAAGGCCGGTCTGTGCTCACAATTTTTATCAATTAAATTTATACGCAAATTAAACTACAGATTAATTAACTTGCAACATATTTTATTGAATGAATTACCTCGCCGTGTGGGTTCCTGGGCCCTGTTATAGGGAAAACAAGAACAGAAACACTGCCTACCCAAAGGCATGTCGTAAGCGTCGACTAATTAGGAGCTTCCTTCGAAGTCGGAGTGCATTTGCCTGAGAGGCAAGGGACCAGCAATCTGCATACAAATGTGTCAGACCTGTAAAACGGATGAACACGTAACACTCAGGTTCTGGAACAGGACTGCAGTCTAGAAGTGGATGAACAACTAGAACTTCCGCCAGAGTTTACAGCTGGTGAACGCAAAAAAGAAGAAGAAGAATGACTTATCATTATATAGATAAATAAGTGAGCCATTAGAAAGTAGAATAATAATAATAACATTTTCAATAAAATATGTTGCAAGGTAATTAACATGTAGTTTAATTTGTGTATAAATTTATTAGATAACAATGTCGTGGGCCAGCCTAACAAAACGGAAATTTCCGTAGACCTGTTTGGCCTTATTGCTGGAGCTGGCCGTGGATCACCCTAACCCTAATTCCTTCCGTGGTGATTTTGGTTTTATGCTGGCTTTTGTTCAGTGACACGTAGTGAAGAAAAGAATGGGCAACCACTTGTATCAACAGTTATAAGACAGAGAAGATGGTGCTACAGTGGAAACATCATGAAAAGAAACCAGCAGAAAATCACAAAACAGGCATTAACATGGAAAATACAGGGATTATGGAGGCGAGGACGCCAAAAGGAAACATGAAGAAGAAAGTTGATGAAAGAGGCCAAAGCTGCTGGACTGGACTTCATCTTTGATAATGAACAGACTGCATGGGATATAACTGAATGGGGGGGGGGGGTGCTATAATGCAAGCCTTATGTAACGTATAAAGGCACATAAGCATAAAGAATGAATGATCGAATGAACGAATGAATAAATGAATTAATGATTTTATGAATGAATTACAAAGTACACAACTTGCATGACGCGGTTGTTTAAAAAATGTGATGTGCACAGACTTATTATACATTCTCTAGATTCTATTAGAGAAACTACCACATCATTTGACTATAGTGGAGGCGACGAGAAGAGGATAAGGAGAGCCGCCATCTATCTCATTCGACAGCCAAGCAAGGTAAAGTAAAAGTGAAGAAGTAGTAGTAGTAGTAGTAGTAGTAGTAGTAGTAGTAGTAGTAGTAGTAGTAGTAGTAGTAGTAGTAGTAGTAGTAGTAGTAGTAGTAGTAGTAGTAGTAGTAGTAGTAGTAGTAGTAGTAGTAGTAGTTGTTGTTGTTGTTGTTATTTTGGTGGTGATATTAGCAGTAGTATTAGGAACAACATCAGTAGTAGATGTTGTAGTGGTGGTGGTATTAGTGGTAGTATAAGGAGCAGCACTATCAGAAGTGATAGTAGTGATAGTAATAGTAATAGTAGTTGCAGCAGCAGTAATAGTAGTAGTAGTAATAGTGGGAAGAGAATCAGCAGCAGTAGCAGCAGCAGCCGTAGCAGCACTAATAGCATAAGCAGTAGTAGTAGGAGAAACAGCGGCAGCATCAGTAGCAGCAGCAGAAGCAGGAGTAGCAGCAGTAGTGGTAGCAGTGGTGGTGGTGGTATAAGTAGTAGTACTAGGAGCAGAAGTAACATAAGTAATTGAATAGATAGTAGATGTAGTTGTAGTAGTAGGAGGAGGATGAGGAGGAGGAGAACAAGCAGCTGCAGAAGCAGTAGTGACAGTATTAGTAGTAGAAGTAATAGTAAGAGGAGTAGTAGCAGCAGTAGCGATAGTAGTAGTCGTAGTAGTATTAGTAGTAGAAGCAGCAGCAGCAGCATCAGTAATAGTAGTTGCAGGAGGAAGATGAGGAAAGACAATTGTAGATGTTGTTATTTTTGTTGATGATGTAGGCATAGCATCAGCAGTAGTCGTAGTCACAACAGCAGTAAATGTATTAAAAAAGAAGAAGACAAAGAAAAAGAAGAGCAAGTAAAAGTAGAAGAAGATGATTAATTAAAACGAACCTACGACTTTCAGAGAGTAACGCATAAGGTTTGCCCACTTCGCAATGGAAGCCCCTCTTTTCCTTTTAATTTATTCTAATCTGCACACATCGGCCCCTCTCCAACTACTATATTACCTTAAAGTTAGTTGCGTATCCTTTACAGGACGTTGCAGAACCAACCCCCATCAGCCCCTGGCTGTTGTGAGGTTTCACTAGGCAAATTTACTTCCAGTAGTTTGCCATTGCTACTGGACGGTCGGCTCCCTGATACCACTGTCGAAACCAATGCAAGGCGTATGGCCCGCAGCTGGGATCGAACCCGGTACCCCAGCATTACGAAGCGTTCGCATCGACATAGCCACAGAGCCGACACTACATTATACATACTACATATGTCTCTCTCACTCTCTGCTTCTGTCTCACCCACTCTACTTCACTTCCCCTCTCAGTGCTCATTTATTCCTCTCATCCTCTCTAGCTAACTCATTCCTTCTTCACCTCTCGCTTGCCCCTCGTTTTGTGCTCCGAATTAACGAATCCAAATGAGTCGCGTTGACTGTTTGAATGCTCAGGGATTGACGTAATGGTAACCTAATTAATTCTAACAACCCTAGGTTCACAACTCAATTTCCCACTTTGGGATTTGAAGCTTCCCTTCCTGAATGGACTGAATTCCAATTCTGAGCCTTTTGCCCTCTAATCCTAGTTATAGGCTGGTATTTTTTGTGTAGTCGCTCAATTTAGGAACAATAACAAACTCCCAATTTGCATTCGACGAAATGGGATTCTTCGGTGGCAACGACTTAGCTCAATGCACGGAACTTTCTGATGCGAGGTGGGTCGCTTTAGGTTATTAGTTACACTCGGGGTTTTCTAATTCGCGAATTTATTGGGGACACAATGCAGACATTCAGTTCTCATGGCCCAATACTTGCTGGAAAGTGCTGAGAGTCGCCGGTGTTGTGGGAATGTTTACGAGATTTTATGTAGACCCGTATGTAGAGGAAAGTTTGTTTGGGGACAGGAAAACGAAATCGGTGGTTGAATAGTGTAATATAACTGAAATGAGGGGTGGAAAAAAAAAGTAATACACATATATACACGTGTACGTAGGTAAAGAAATGGATGGGGGATTAAATAAACAGATATTAAAATAAGTAAGAAAATACATTAATGATGTGAAATGATTGTTAGAAAAGAGTAATGAGTGGTGGAATAGAGTAATATATAATACAAGGTTTTGTATCCGCATTTGAATGTCTAAATCAGTTTCCTTATCTTTATCTATATTACTGCTCAAGTAGAAGTACGACTCCAGGTCTTCAAGTGTGATACCATTAAGAGAAGCCACATTACTATTTGCCTGATTTATTTTCATTATCTTTGTCTTTCCAATATAGATTTTCAGATCTAGCTGATGTGATCTCTCATCAAGTATATTTAATTTATCTTTGATCTGATTCCGTAAATGGAATAAAAGAAAAATATCACCAGCGAAGTCCGGATCATCAAGCTGTTTTTTAGAGGTCCACTGAATTCCATTCTTGGTGTTAGCAGTTTCTAACTTCATAATCTAGTCTGTTGCCAGTAAAAATAGTGGAAGCGACAAAAGACATCCCTGTCGCATTCTTGCTATTTCATGTCTTTATATGTTTGATTCCGTAGTGCCCGGTTAATATCCAGAGATATCCTATCAGTGCTGTCTACAGCTTTTCAAAGTCTAGGAATCCAATGTAAAGTGGTGAGTTCAGTTCAATGCTTTGCTCTATTATTATACTTAATGTGGCTATCTGGTCTTCTAATTCTTCTTTAGACCGCTGAAATATATTTTTTATATCTGTAATGTTGTCTCTAGTATGAACTTCCTCTGGTCAGTTTGGTCACTAAAGGATCTGTCTGGCAGAAAACCTGCATGTTCATCTCTTAGCTTTTTAGTCTTTCTAAATTATTCCTAATTAATATTTTTTTCTAGAACTGACGGCAACATAGTTCCTCTATAGTTTTCACACTCCCATAGATCCCCCTTTTTGGGCAGTTTCACAAGATATACTTATTTCCTGCCTGTTAGTACTTTTTCGGTCTCCCAGACATTACTGAATATGTAGCAATTCCCTTGATGTGTTAATACTGGCTTAATAGCTTCTGCTAGGATACCATTTGTACCTGCATCCTTTCCTTCCTTCTGGAGATTGATAGCTTTCCTAATTTACTCTTTAGATGGTATCAAGAAAAGATATAAGAACCGAACGAGAAATATATTAGCAAGCTTTACAATATAACGAACACAAACAGAACCTGACAGTTGCGACTAAGGAGCCTTCATCAGCACATATATAAATAAAACAATACGACACAAATACACAAAATCACTTAGCTTAGATCTCGAAGGGGCCAGGTCGATGTCTTGTCAGTAGACTGACGAGACCCGTGGGACAGGAGAATAAATACCCCCCCCCCCTCCCGCGGAATTCCAGGGTCTGTAACTAAAGGGTTTTAGACAAAACGGTGTGGGAAGTTCAATCCTCTAGGTGTTAAAGTGCTCAAAGTAAAAATAAGGCGATTTTCAAGAGACTTGCGGACACTATCACTGAAGTGGCTAGACGTAATGGCTGTCACCTCAATGTCGTGGATACCTTGGTGATCCTGGAAATTATCTCACAGAATATTTTTCCATCTCCATTTCTAAAGGCTGGATGTTCTTGAGGAACCTCCGGGGCTGGCCTATTAAGAAGTATTTCAACATACTCAGCCTACCTGCCCATTTGATCTATCGTGTTGGTGAGTACCTTTCCTTGACTATTTTTGATTAATTCAATTGGCTGATTTTGCTTTTTTTAAAACCAGTTTTCTTCTGTTCCTTAAAATTTCATATCATTTTTTATAACTGAATATTCCAAAGATGACTTTGTCATCCACATATATGATATCTTAATTCTGCATAATGTGTATTTTAAAAGCAAATCCCCAAATGCCCCTTCGCCCAATCCGGGCATGTTGGGCCTCTTAATCTCATTTGAATGTTCAAATTGGGACAACAGGGATCTGTCAGCTTTTACTTAAAACCGAGTGAAAATTGGGAATTGCTGGTTCTTATTTCTCTCAGTGTTTTCTCTTGTTTGTCGCCATTTTGTGTCGGCCATGACACTTTAAGGCGTTGAACTGAATGCGTGAGCTGACGAGAGAGCGTCGAAAACCGGAAGGATGGAAAACGGCGGCATTGTAGGAGACGGTCGTGTGGCGTAGAGGAACATAATTTCCCCATCAAGGTCCGGACAAAAGTGATCTGCGAATCAGGAAAATCACGGCTATGCAACTACGTGTCTTAATCTTTTATTCCAAAGGCGTCGATGGTCGGTTTTTTTTTGGGGGGGGGGGGGGGGAGGTGCTATGTCCCCAGGGGAACGGAGATGGTTTAGTGGTTAGTAGGCTTCTGCTTGTCAGCCAAAATAGCTGTCTGTATTGAAAAGTTATCATCATCATCATCATAATAATCATTATCATGGTCATCATCAACACCATCATTACTTGTTTCCGGTCTAAGTGACTGTTGGTTAAATCACTGCAAAAGCAGCATTATTTATTTGCGACCAAACGGATTATAGAGAGGACCCGTCTTAATAGCACTGCTTCTAAATATCATCACAAAATATCAAACCAGAACAGAAGTGGAACCATTCAGCTTTACGAAACCCAGTCACAAAGGATATGAACGCTAAGGCGATAAAGCCTTCATCAGCATATTGCATAAACCACTGCCTTCTCTAAAAAATATCTAGAGAAGGCCGTGCATAGTTTTCGAGCCCAATCCTCCTCACAACATGTCA
>CAJHNH020002236.1:67500-69631 GCA_905116865.2 Candidula unifasciata | reverse complement strand
AACCTCCTATCCCCCGCCCCGGCCACACAAATTATGTAAACAGTCAATTGTTTGTTTGTTTGTTTTAGTATCCAGAAGCCATGAGTGTGTTAACCCTTGGGCTCGGTATTATGGATATCGCAACCTTTCGGTCTTGATTCCATTGTAAATACCGTAAATCTGGGAGAAAATGTGGCTTTTCTACCCACCCCCGGGAGTGAACCCGGGCCACAAGGAGTTCGTCACCCGCTCACCGCGCTATCCAGTTTAGCCAACTACGCTAGAGAGCTGGGCTGTGAACAGTCAATAATATCGTACCAACCACATATTACAATCGATACTGCAGAAGTATAAGAAAGAGACAAACACTTCTTTGGCCACATAATGAGAAAAGAGAGATTGGAAAACATCGTGACAACTGAAAAGATCAGTGGAAAAAGGGGTAGAGGCAGACCAAGAGAGATGATGCTGGATGGGCTGAAACGATGGCATGGAGGGATATCATCAAGATGAGCTGTTCGGAATAAGATAACCGAAGGTGCGGGTTTACAGTGAACAAGACAGAGGCCGACCTCCAAGACCTTTGATACGTACAATGAAGATTCATTGACTATGAAAGCACATAGGGCAGGACAAGTGGTTAGAGATTGAGAGATTTTCACGAGGCGAACGAGTTAGTGAAAAGTCTTCCACAATTAGACTAAGAGTGTATTTATCAAGTGTATTTAACTTGCTTTTTTCGCAGACATTCAGCTCTTAAACCATCGGCAATCATTCTCCCCTCTGTCTCGATCCCTTTTCTGAGTCTCCCATCCCGTCCTTTTTCCTTTTCCGGTCCTCCTTTTCCAAGCAGCACGATCCATGGCCACAGGAATCAACTTCAATACCGTTATCATTAATGTATGTATGTATATATATATATATATATATATATATATATATATATATATATATTATATATATATATGTATATATATATATATATATTATATATATATATATATATATATATACATAAATAGACACCAAATTCATTATCTTCTCATCATCATCATAATGTAGCAGGCCCTTTACTGAACGTCGCTCTCATCACTTTCTGCCTAAAAGAAACTCTAAAAGAAGCCCTCCCGCCTCGTGCACTTTCATACTCAAGGAGTCACTTGTATACTGTGCCCATCAACGTGTTGGTCCGCCCCTGCCCCTCCTTCCTGGTACCGTGCCTTCTGCTATTATTTTTTTCAATCCCTCGTGGCGCTTGATATGACCACAACATTTCAGCTTCCGAGACAGGATGCTGTTTTTTAGCCAATCTTTCTTGATGTTAAAATCTTTAAAGTTGTCAGTATTTCTCCTCTTCTTTTTCTTTTTCCAAGATATTCTGAGAATCTTCCTGTAGCATTTCAGCTCAAAATTCCTATTCCCTTTCTTAAGTACTGCGATATTTGCTACGCACCTTTAATTCACTACAGAGGATGCCCTTTAACGCTTTAAGGGATCTACGAACCTCTAAGTGTGTTCTGGTCCTGGCCTTGTAAGCTTTCGTAGAATGTTTTTTTTTTTAATAACAGTGGTAGGCCTCTGTTATCAATCACTAAACATCACTGACAAAAGCTAAAGGATTTATCAAGAAAGCGAGAACTCATTTACAGGAGATTTCTATTCAATCTGCGAGTACTAAATTATCGCAAACACACGTCCCGTCTCAAGTTTCAGTTTGTTTGCCAGTTTGTTTCTTTATTTTTAGTATTAAAATGACAGTGGTCATTATTTCTGCTGGCAACGCTACTTAAATCTCACTGTATACTCATTGGATGGTCCTTTAATATCCATCACAGCGTTTCGTTTAGTCAATTCAATTACTGTTTGTGAATAGGAAAAGAACATGAGAACAAATTCGTTTAGATTGGTCAAAACCTGGTGCCAGAGTCAGTGTCTGACTTGGTCAAAACATGGTAACTAGAGACAGTGTCTGACCATTCGCTCAAAACCGATTCCTTTCCAGTCGTTTCAGCAGCCGATTTCAAGAAACGTCTATTGTAGGGGCTGAATTCGTTTAGTCAGACATTCCCAGTTTGTATAAAATGAGATGATTTGGGGAGAAAAGCGAAAGCTGGAGACAGTGACAAGAATACAAGCTATCTATCTGTTGTGG
>CAJHNH020002236.1:22500-65000 GCA_905116865.2 Candidula unifasciata | reverse complement strand
CCACGTGAAAAATCTCAGCCTTCACCTAGGCTTGAACCCAGAACCTCAAGCACTCGAGGCGGACAACATGCCCCGAGATCACCTAGTCCCTCCTTTCTTTAAATTAAAAAAAACTCGAATGAAAAACTGAGCAGGATTTAAAGAATGTTCACTACCAGCAATCTTTATCAAGGGAAGAAGATGGAGGTGGCTTGGTCATGACTCCAGAATGTCTCGCGACACTTTCAGAAGGACTCTCATCCGATACACGGCGAATGGAAAATGGAAACGTCGACAATCTATGTGAACCTGGAGAAGGACAGTAGTAAAGGAAAGGTAGGAATGCAAAATAATATTGGTACCATGGGCAGAAGAAACTGCAGACCAGAAACTGTTTGTTTTCTCACATTGTGAATTACATGTTTATCTTCCCGGATCGTGCAGATCACTTTGCGTGAGAAATTATAAAAGTCACTAAACCAATTCATAGTGAAATGAACCAATTCATAGTGAAATTAACCAATTCAGGGTGAAATGAACCAACTCATAGTGAAATGTACCAATTCATAGTGAAATGAACCAATTTATAGTGAAATGAACCAATTCATAGTGAAATGAACCAATTCATAGTGGAATGAACCAATCCATAGTGAAATGAACAAATTCATAGTCAAATAAACCAATTCACAGTGAAATGAACTGATTCATAGTGAAATGAACCAATTCATAGTGAGATGAACCAATTCATAGTAAAATGAACCAATTCACAGTGAAATAATTATTATCTATGTTCAATGCTGGCTATCACACCCTGGGACTGGGCCGGTATAGTTTGAAACCTGCAGTAGATGACCTGTCAATGCACTAAGTGCCACCGTAAAGGAAATGCAAAAATAACTACTAACACTCTTTGTCTCAATGCAAATAATATCATTTTATTGGTTAGTATGTTTTGCATTTGGCAAAAGGCTACTTTTGTCATGACAATTCATATTCTAGTCTATAAACTCTACATGCCACACAGACGCAATATTTCATTTTAACAATTACATGTATTGATCACATTCAAAATATGAGTTGGGTTACCCGCCCGGCACACGGGACGCGTTCAGGGGTGCTTAGTTTTTCCTCTTAGCATCTACATCAATGCCCGGTGGCTAATAGTGCGACTACAATGTTGGTTGCTGGAACTCTCATAATACTAACCCCTCATGGAGGCGATGGTTGTTCCAAGCTGAGTTTGGCCACATTGCCGAGCCATCATAAAACTGGTACTTGTTCATGAAATGGGAAGTAAAGACGACCGGTGGGAGGTTCACCATATCACCTACAGTGTATTGATTGGTCTATAAAAATGAGCCTAAAAAAAAAGAAAAGTGCAGGTACTTAAAGATTGTGGGTTCGGGCCCTGGCGAAGCTTGGCGGAAGAAGAAAAAGAAGAAAAAGAAGAAGAAGAAAAAGAAGAAGAAGAAGAAGAAGAAGAAGAAGAAGAAGAAGAAGAAGAAGAAGAAGAAGAAGAAGAAGAAGAAGAGGAAGAAGAAAAAGAAGAAGAAGAGGAAGAAGAAAAAGAAGAAGAAGAAGAAGAAGAAGAAGAAGAAGAAGAAGAAGAAGAAGAAGAAGAAGAAGAAGAAGAAGAAGAAGAAGAAGAAGAAGAAGAAGAAGAAGAAGAAGAAGAAGAAGAAGAAGAAGAAGAAGAAGAAGAAGAAGAAGAAGAAGAAGAAGAAGAAGAAGAAGAAGAAGAAGAAGAAGAAGTCTGGTAAAGTCTGCTACTGTAGGAACTAGAATCTATGACAACTTGCCTTTAGTCATGCGTACCAGCGATTGGGAAAATTGAACACTTTAACTAATATAGTTAATAACATACCCTCTCTCTCTGTGTTTTTTCCCCTCTTAGTCTCTTGTTCTCTCTCTCTCTCTCTCTGTCTCTGTCGCTCTCTCTCTCTTGATTCTCTCTCTCTCTTTCTTGGTTTTACTTTCTTTGTCGCTCTCTCCCTCTGTTTCTCTCTCCCTCCTTCTGCTTCTCTCTCTCTCTCCCCTCCCCTCTCTCTCTCTCGCGCTCTCTCCATCTTTATAATCCCGTTTTGACAAAATGAAGACGGTACGCCCCTGATTACATTTCCAACAATAAATAGACCATTGATATGTGAAATAAAAATTAAAATAAAGCAGTTCCTGTTTCAGTGTTGTGGCGGCGGCAGAGGCGGCACAGGCGGCTGTAAATTGTGCATCAGCATTCTCGGAACGACAGGTCGGTTGACCGGAAGTGGCGCCATGCTGTGTCTGTAGTAGAGAGAGTCCATGTTGGAAAGCAGGGCCGCTGCGTGCGGGTGGTAGGAGGCCCAGTACGGGTTGGTCTGGAGCATCCGTTGAACGGCTGCGTAGTTTCCAGCTTCTGCTAGAAGTTCGAGTCCAACGGCTGTCTGTCTCTTCCATTTAGTTCTGGGGATAGAAAATTAAGATTTTGACACTAGACTAGACAGATAAATGGTGAAAAGACACTTATGTTTATGTTTATCTTTATTCATTGGATCAAAATCATGGCATACGGGTGTAACCCATAAGTGTTCCGTTTTACTTCTAACTCAAGCTGGAGTCCAAAGAATCTCAGCTTAGTGCACGAACTCCGTTGCACCGGCGAGGATCCGGAAATACTTGGGTAGATTTCGAACACTAAATTTTTCTCGGGCAGCGCCGTTAGATTTCCAACTGCCAAGATATGTTTTACGTGCGCAACAATACACGCGGTATTACTAACCAGAGACCAGAGGAAAATACTAGAATTCCAGGTGAAAAATTCCCAGTTTTTAACGGGCCTTGAATCCGGGACCTCCAGCACTTATGATGGATGCTATACCCCGAGACCACTTAGCGCCCAAAATATTAGCATGGGTGGGGTCCAAACCAACGCGGAATTACTTCCATTTGATCTTAAGGCCAACGCCTTAAACACCCGACAACTGTGCCGGCTGACACACAAGGAAAGTGATACATATATGGGTCGATACGTAGATGGGCGGCTATCCCGCTTGCTTCAGGGACATTCTCATTTCCTTCTTCTTAGCATTCACCGTAAACTCCCAGGGAAAGTCCTGGTTGTTCGTCCACTTCTGGACTTTGGTCTTGTTACAGAAGTTGAGTTTTGCAAGCCCGACCGTTTTACATATCTAGCTTATTTCTATGCAGAATGTTGATCCCTTGCCTCTCAAACAGACGCATTCCTACTTCCAAGTAAACACACCTAAAGTAATCATAATAATAATGAAGAGATAAATGCAATGATGTGGCTAGAGACGACGCATTTGTGCTATAAGTGCTTTATAAGTGATTCCATCAGTATGATTAGGAAGATTGGGACAGGATGGGTTTAAAGGAGATGGTTGCAGTCGCTGAGGAAATCTCGTCCGATAGGAATCAGTTTGATTGTCGTGTTAGGACACGGTGTGGTTAGAGGGAATCAACGAGAGGATTGGCTTGCTGGCAGGGCAACGCTGAACACAGGTCAAGCAAAGGACTGGGCCGACATTCTAATAACAAATAACATGTAAATTTAGCTCTTTATGAGCTGTGCATATGAAAGCAGGCAAAAAGAGTCCTTGTGTGTGTGTGTGGTGTTTGTGTGTGTGTGTTTGTGTGTGTGTCTGCGTGTGTGTATGTGTCCGTGTGCTCACTTGCTCAAGTACTACATAATTTGTTGGAGATTGTATGAACGTTGGTATGAGCTTTGATATGAACCTTGTTATGAACGTTGGTATGAACGTTGTTATGAACGTTGTTATGAACATTGTTATGAACGTTGTTATGAACGTTGTTATGAACGTTGTTAGTAACGTTGTTAAGAACGTTGTTTTCAACGTTGTAATGAACGTTGTTTTCAACGTTGTTATGAACGTTTTTATGAACGTTGTAATGAACGTTGTTTTGAACGTTGTTATGAACGTTGTTATGAACGTTTTTATGAACGTTGTTATGAACGTTGTTATGAACGTTTTTATGAACGTTGTTATGAACGTTGTTAGTAACGTTGTTAAGAACGTTGTTTTCAACCTTGTAATGAACGTTGTTTTGAACGTTGTTATGAACGTTTTTATGAACGTTGTAATGAACGTTGTTTTGAACGTTGTTATGAACGATGTTATGAACGTTGTTATGAACGTTGTTATGAACGTTTTTATGAACGTTGTAATGAACGTTGTTTTGAACGTTGTTATGAACGTTGTTATGAACGTTGTTATGAACGTTTTTATGAACGTTGTTATGAACGTTTTTATGAACGTTGTTATGAACGTTTTTATGAGCGTTGTTGTGAACGTTGTTATGAACGTTGTTATGAGCGTTGTTGTGAGCGTTGTTGTGAACGTTGTTATGAACGTTGTTATGAGCGTTGTTGTGAACGTTGTTATGAACGTTGTTGTGAACGTTGTTATGAACGTTGTTATGAGCGTTGTTGTGAACGTTGTTATGAACGTTGTTATGAACGTTGTTATGAGCGTTGTTGTGAACGTTGTTATGAACGTTGTTATGAACGTTGTTATGAGCGTTGTTGTGAACGTTGTTATGAACGTTGTTATGAGCGTTGTTGTGAACGTTGTTATGAACGTTGTTGTGAACGTTGTTATGAACGTTGTTATGAGCGTTGTTGTGAACGTTGTTATGAACGTTGTTATGAGCGTTGTTGTGAACGTTTTTATGAACGTTGCTATGAACGATGTAATGAACGTTTTTATGAACGTTGTTATGAACGTTGTTATGAACGTTGCTATGAACGATGTAATGAACGTTTTTATGAACGTTGTTATGAACGTTGTTATGAGCGTTGTTGTGAACGTTGTTATGAACGTTGCTATGAACGATGTAATGAACGTTTTTATGAACGTTGTTATGAATGTTGTTGTGAACGTTGTTATGAACGTTGTTATGAGCGTTGTTGTGAACGTTGTTATGAACGTTGTTATGAGCGTTGTTATGAGCGTTGTTATGAACGTTGTTATGAACGTTGTTATGAGCGTTGTTGTGAACGTTGTTATGAACGTTGTTATGAGCGTTGTTATGAGCGTTGTTATGAACGTTGTTGTGAACGTTGTTATGAACGTTGTTATGAGCGTTGTTGTGAACGTTGTTATGAACGTTGTTATGAGCGTTGTTGTGAACGTTGTTATGAGCGTTGTTATGAGCGTTGTTGTGAACGTTGTTATGAACGTTGTTATGAGCGTTGTTATGAGCGTTGTGTGAGCGTTGTTATGAGCGTTGTTGTGAACGTTGTTATGAGCGTTGTTATGAGCGTTGTTGTGAACGTTGTTGTGAACGTTGTTATGAGCGTTGTTATGAGCGTTGTTATGAACGTTGTTATGAGCGTTGTTATGAGCGTTGTTGTGAACGTTGTTATGAACGTTGTTATGAACGTTGTTATGAGCGTTGTTGTGAACGTTGTTATGAACGTTGTTATGAACGTTGTTATGAACGTTGTTATGAACGTTGTTATGAGCGTTGTTATGAACGTTGTTGTGAACGTTGTTATGAACGTTGTTATGAACGTTGTTGTGAACGTTGTTATGAACGTTGTTATGAGCGTTGTTGTGAACGTTGTTATGAACGATGTAATGAACGTTTTTATGAACGTTGTTATGAACGTTGTTATGAACGTTTTTATGAACGTTGTTATGAACGTTGTTATGAGCGTTGTTGTGAGCGTTGTTGTGAACGTTGTTATGAACGTTGTTATGAGCGTTGTTATGAGCGTTGTTGTGAACGTTGTTATGAACGTTGTTATGAGCGTTGTTGTGAACGTTGTTATGAACGTTGTTATGAACGTTGTTATGAACGTTGTTATGAGCGTTGTTATGAACGTTGTTATGAACGTTGTTATGAACGTTGTTATGAACGTTGTTATGAACGTTGTTATGAACGTTGTTATGAACGTTGTTATGAACGTTGTTATGAACGTTGTTATGAACGTTGTTATGAACGTTGTTATGAACGTTGTTATGAGCGTTGTTATGAACGTTGTTATGAACGTTGTTATGAACGTTGTTATGAACGTTGTTATGAGCGTTGTTATGAACGTTGTTATGAACGTTGTTATGAGCGTTGTTATGAGCGTTGTTGTGAACGTTGTTATGAACGTTGTTATGAACGATGTTATGAACGTTGTTATGAACGTTGTTGTGAACGTTGTTATGAGCGTTGTTGTGAACGTTGTTATGAGCGTTGTTGTGAACGTTGTTATGAACGTTGTTATGAACGATGTTATGAACGTTGTTATGAACGTTGTTATGAACGTTGTTATGAACGTTGTTATGAACGATGTTATGAACGTTGTTATGAACGTTGTTATGAACGTTGTTATGAGCGTTGTTGTGAACGTTGTTATGAACATTGTTATGAGCGTTGTTGTGAACGTTGTTATGAACGTTGTTATGAACGTTGTTATGAGCGTTGTTGTGAACGTTGTTATGAGCGTTGTTGTGAACGTTGTTGTGAACGTTGTTATGAACATTGTTATGAACGTTGTTGTGAACGTTGTTGTGAACGTTGTTATGAACATTGTTATGAACGTTGTTATGAACATTGTTATGAGCGTTGTTGTGAACGTTGTTATGAACGTTGTTATGAACGTTGTTATGAGCGTTGTTGTGAACGTTGTTATGAGCGTTGTTGTGAACGTTGTTGTGAACGTTGTTATGAACATTGTTATGAACGTTGTTGTGAACGTTGTTGTGAACGTTGTTATGAACATTGTTATGAGCGTTGTTGTGAACGTTGTTGTGAACGTTGTTATGAGCGTTGTTATGAGCGTTGTTGTGAACGTTGTTGTGAACGTTGTTATGAGCGTTGTTATGAGCGTTGTTGTGAACGTTGTTATGAACGTTGTTATGAGCGTTGTTGTGAACGTTGTTATTAACGTTGCTATGAACGATGTAATGAACGTTTTTATGAACGTTGTTATGAACGTTGTTATGAACGTTTTTATGAACGTTGTTATGAACGTTGTTATGAGCGTTGTTGTGAACGTTGTTATGAACGTTGTTATGAGCGTTGTTGTGAACGTTGTTATGAACGTTGCTATGAACGATGTAATGAACGTTTTTATGAACGTTGTTATGAACGTTGTTATGAACGTTTTTATGAACGTTGTTATGAACGTTGTTATGAGCGTTGTTGTGAACGTTGTTATGAAGGTTTTTATGAACGTTGTTGTGAACGTTTTTATGAACGTTGTTATGAACGTTTTTATGAACGTTGTTGTGAACGTTGTTATGAACGTTGCTATGAACGATGTAATGAACGTTTTTATGAACGTTGTTGGGAACGTTGTTATGAACGTTGTTATGAACGTTGTTATGAACGTTGTTTTCAACATTGTAATGAACGTTGTTATGAACGTTGTTATGAGCGGTGTAATGAACGTTGTTATGAACGTTGTTATGAGCGTTATAATAAACGTTGTTATGGACGTTGCTTATTCTGCAGTAAACGGTTTCAATGTAAAGGGTCTTCAAGTGCTTTGTATAATTATTCAAACAGGAGCATAAAACATCTGCTCCTGATTAATCCCCAAACGCCTGCCACTGGTGATCTAAAGACCTCCTGGCCACCTTAAAAAACACCTTTACCTGGAAATATTACCTGGCCATTTGTACACCTGACATCCACAATAAATGAGCTCTCGCACCTAACACTATCACAACGCGTGAAGATGAATAATCCCCACAACTTGCTAACACACCCTAGCAAAGGGCATATTTCCTAACTTAACTTGTCCGTTAAACTGAAGAGACTAGTTTCAGATTTAACTGCGAGGAACTCTTCTGTAACAAACACCAGTTTTAATAGCAATAGTGATTCCACTAAAAGGTATAATTATCCTGAAATATGAGATAAAAGCGCCATGTTCTTACACGGATGTGGTCTAAGTTTACCTGGTTTGAGATAATGTTTATCTAATGTCTTTTGCTATGGGGGTCACGGCTCGTTTTTTTTTTTTTTTTTTTGGGGTGCCCTGTTGTAGCTTTTTTTTGTCTGGGACGAGATGCTTATGGGGCTGTCCCAGTGCTGTGCCGCTGTGTTTAAACTCAAGTTTTTAGCTTCTTGTGTGGGTTCCGGGGCCCTATTATGGGGAAAACAAGAATAGACCCACTGTCTGCTCACAAAAAAAGCATTGCTTAAGAGTCGTCTAATTGGGAGCTTCCTTCGAAGTTGGAGTGCACTGCCTGAGCGGCAAGAAACCAATAATCTGCATGCAAAAAAATAAATTTAAAAAAAAAGACATATTAATCGGATGCGCAAGCAACACTCAGGTTCTGAAACAGGAGTAAGACTCCAGAAGTGGACGAGCAACCAAAACTTTCCGCCATAGTTTACAGCTGGTGAACAAGAAGAAGAAGAAGGTTTTAGCCACCCTAAATCTTTCCTGCTGTGCCGATGTATTCAAGATAAGCTCTTCACATGATATCCTCAGTCACTGGCAATTGTCTATATCTGAATGTAATATTCCCGAGTGGGTTCTGGGACTCTCCATTATGGGGGAAGAAACAAGTAGATCAACGGCACCTCACCAAGCATGTCGTATAAGGCAACAATTTAAGGGAGTTTCCTGAGAAGGCGAAATGCATTTGGCTGAAAGGAGATGAACCAGCAGTCTGCATACAAATTGGCCACATATGTAAAAACTTCATTCTGGAAAAAGACTAATGTCCAACAAGAGACGAACAACCTTACATTTTTGCCGGTGTTTACAGCCTGTAAACGGTAACGAGAAAAAGCTCTTCACACGACAGGGCCCAAACGTTCTGAATGTTCTGCCTTGTAATAATACCAGAGATATATTTCAGGATTTTACAATTGAAGTTTTAATGTGGCTGAGGTGTCTTCAAATGTGTTGTAGATACTTGGAAATTGAGTCACAAGAAGAATAACTGAACCTTACTCTCAGTTTGTTGGCTCCCAGGTCGACCCAGCCTTGAGTGGGTACCGGGTGCAGTCCTGGAAAGTAGAGGCGGCCGGCGTGATGCTGACCACATCACCCATCTTGTGTCGATTGGTCTATAACAATATAGGTCTAGCCTTATATGCCCTATACGCCTAAAGGCGTGGAAATTGGTCCTTTACCTTTTTTTTTAGTACTTATTCTCAGTCTGTATGTAGAGTTCACAATCGGCTAATGTGGAATAAATGGATACCGACATCGACACAGTGTTAACATTACAGAGACTTTCGTGGTGAGCACAGAATAAAAGTGTGGAACCCGATCTCCTATCGCCCCACCCACCTCCTTACCATCTTATAATCCTATTTTTATGCTCGCCCACTCTTTTAGCTCTTTGCACCCAGTAGCCATTTTTGTACTTTAAACACAACTGGACAAAAATCATTAAATTCACAAAACCTTAAGAGATCAACTAAAACGAACAAAAACACAAATTCTCTCATGTATGAGAACCCCCCTCCCCCCCCCCCTTTTTTTTTTCAAAGCTTCATATTTAATTTTATCTCTCCTTTTCTCTCTCTTTCCCATTTTCCTCTCTTTGTTTCATCTCCCGTTCCCTCCTTTTTTCCGCTGCTTTACTTTTAGCTTCTCATATTTCTTTTCAATACAGTCTTCACTATCCCCCTCCTTCTCTCTCTCTCTTTCTCTCTCTCTCTCTTTCTTTCTCTCTCTCTCTTTTTTTCTGTGCGTGTCTGTCTGTGTGTGTGTGTGTGTGTGTGTGTGTGTGTGTGTGTTCGTCTGACTATTTGTTTGTCAGTCTTCTTTCTGTATTTATCTCTTTCCCCTAACATTCTATCTTCTTACTTTAATAATCGCTCGCCCCTAGCTAGCACTCTTTCATCCAGCCCTCTTCAAGAACTTTTTATTGATGCCGCTGTACACTAGGGGAGCCGCCGTTAATTTGTGTCTAATTCCATTTTATATTTTGTCCTTCTCTCACTCTCCCCTCATCTCTCTTTCTCTCTGTGTCTTTTTTGTCTCTTCTCCTCTCTCTCCCCTTTATTTCACTTCGCTCCTCCCTTTTTGTTATCCTCTCTCATCTCTGTGTCTCTTTCTCCCCTCTTCATATCTAAACCTTCACTTCTTTCTTTACCTCTCCCCATCTCTACTCCCTCCTCATTTCCCTCTCTCTTTCTCTCGTCACTTTCTCTTTCTGACTCTTGATATGTCTGCCCTCTTTCTCCCCCTCTCTCTCTGTCTCTCAGTCTCTCAGTGTCTATCTTTTACATCTGTATCTTTATCTCTCTCAATCTCGCATATCCTCTTCTACCACTACTTCTATTTTTTGTTTCCTCAGTCTGCTCTCACTGTTCCTAGCCTACCTCTTATTTATTACACTTCTCTCCCTCCACCTCTCTCTCTCTCTCTTTCTCTCCTTAATCTTACTTATTCTCTGTGCTTATCCCCTCCCTCTTTTCTGTGATCTCCTATCTACTCCTTTTTGTATCTTTTCCTCTCTGCCTCTGTGTCAGTCTGTTTCTCCATCTGCCTTTTGTCACTTTTCCTTCCCGCCTCTCTCTTTCTAGCCCACCAACCTTTATCCAAATTTCAATAACCATTCACTTCTTGCTATCATCCCCTTAAACTTTCTCTAAAACATACATTATACATACTATAACATCCAAACCACACTTAAATGTGCCCCAAACCCAAAGACCCTAGAGATAACAAATTTCATCGAACCAAATTCAGAATATCCTTTTCTCTAATGCATCAGCAAATAAGAGTTTTTTCATGTCTAATTCCCCATCCAAACTTCCAACAGCCCACATCCCTCCCAACAAATTCTTCATGAAATGCTCCCTCAATCTCCCTATCTCCCTCTTTCAGCTTCTGGCATCACGCCATTACTCCAGGGACAGGCAAACTTCCTTAAGCGTACAAAATCTGCCATACTCTTCCCGGCATGCCCGCACCGATGAGCCGGAAACGACTCCATTTTGTTCATTAAAGACCCGTTCTCCATCTCTAAGGCTGGCCATTTTCGCCTCGTTTCCACCCAATGAATGCCAATGAAGTCGCAATTTTCTCCACACGTCCAACTCGCAACGCCCGTTGGCGCCATGTTTGTATTGCCGCTCTTGGAATTTCTCGCACCGTCGCGTCCAACTCGCGGGAGTTTCTCGTGATTGGCCACTTGAGAATTGCACGATTTCAAAATGGCCGCTGAATCCTGTTTGTCAATCTCTGTTTCCGGTTCTGAGGCTCTTTTTGTCTTTCTGTAACTGCTCCCAATTTCTTCGGCATTTCCTCTTTATCTCAGATTTGGTCTGCTTCCGGGTTATTGAGCCAAGAAAAAATGTATGAGATTTTCGAGATTGCAAAATGTATCGCATATAATCTTTTTCCTCATTGCTATCAGTCCACGCAGACCAAGTGGGAAATGAGGTGTATTATTATTATGTGCGTGTATATATGCATATGTGTGCATAAATGCGTGTATGTGTATATGTATCCGTATGTACATATTTGTATGTATTATGAATGCATATGTGTATGTATCTGTGTTATGTGGGTGTGTGTGTGTTCAAATATCTATGTGCGTGTGTTGTTTTTTTCTATGTATTTATATGAGTATGTCATTATCATCATGTAGCAGGTCCTTTGCAAAACGTCGCTCCCGTCACTGTCTGCCTGAAAGAAACTTGGTCTCTCGCCAGCTCTCCCGCCTCTTGTACTTTCATACTCAAGAAGTCACTCATATCCAGTGCCCATCTTCGTGTTGGTCGGCCCCTGCGCCTCCTTCCAAAATATTTCAGCTTCCAAAACCGGATGCTGTTTATTAGCCAATCTTCCTTGATGTTCAGATCTTTCAAGATATCAGTATTTATCCTCTTCTTTGTCCAAGATATTCATATGAGTATGTACATGTATGAGAATGTATGTTTGTCTACGAACAGGACACTGCAGGATCAGCTACCACAAGCATAAAACAAAGACTGTACACTCTGCACATTGTGCCTGTCAAACAGGACCACAAACACCTGAGCACATTCTGCAGACCTGCCCACTCTTCCTACAACTTTAAAATGACATCTCGCCTTAAAAGCAAAGTGTGCAGAGCAAGCTATGGGGAACCATAAAGGACCTCCTACTGACATGTGAGTTCAAAAAGGCAACGCACCTGATGGTCTGATCTGAGTATACGAAACCGAAAACAAAGAAGAAGCAGAAGTTTCAATGTGTTGAAGTTAAACGAAAAGTGTTTAATTTTGACCTTATTGGCATGGTTTTATCCCAAATCCTCGGTCACTCCCTGCAGAATAGTAAGTTATCCGTCAAGAGGGTCGTAGAGAACATGAACCCCGTAGCATCCAGCGACGATCCTTCGGATCTGAGTTTAAAAAAATACTGTACTCATAAACACAGTTAAGCGACTGTGAAACGATTCCGCGACATTCCGAGAGCTAGGCAAACGGAATACTACAAGGATTTTATACGAAATTGCATGTAACTAAGTTCATGTAACAACAGGCTAACAGCATAAATTAGCACATATCGCCACTTGTGAGGCATCATAAAATCAAGACGCACTCTTTTCATACAAACATTGTGCCAACAGTCCTAGGTAAACATAAACGCAAACATTTAAGACGAGTTGTGCAAGAAATGTGGCGGAGAAAAACAGTTACCAATGAACTAAGAACAATGGTAGGCATGGTACCAGTGAATGATTTCATAGCAAATCAAAGAATTCAATGCTTTGGTGATTTGACCAGAACTGAATCAAATCAGCCAGCAGTTGAAGCGTACTACCTGAGAGCAGATGGCTACAAGTCAAGAAGCCGACCAAGAAAGAGATGGGTGGAGGAAGTGAAAGAGACACTACAGAAATGCAGTAAGACATTAAAACAAGCTACTCAACTAGTAACACACAGGAAACTTATCTAACTCCTACATGAGCAGTAGGATACCCACACACACACACACACACAAAGACGTAACTGGATGTAACACAGGGAATGAAAAAAAAAAACATTCCACCAGGCAAGGCGAAATACACTAGTATCTATTTGGGTAAATTACTCCATGACAAGCTTGCAGGAATCTGGACTCTCAGGGAACATTACAATCCGCATTGTTTCACAATGGGGCTATAGCTCCCATAACCATATGTGTATAGTGTCTAGGCTCTACCCTCTTCCCCACGATATACACAAATTATCTTTCATATTAGTGTTTACACATTTCAAATTAACTTCATTTAAATTATTTAAAATTTTTTCCAACATCATAAAAATAACAAATGAATAATAACAATAGCAAATAAAGGTGAGGGACCGTTTTCCACCCCTTTAGCCGTATTCGGCAGATAGGGCTAGACCAATATTGTATAGACCAATCGCCACTTAGTGGCTGACATGGTCAGCATCACGCCGGCAGCGTTTACTTCCCAGGAGGACTGCACCATACCCACTCAAGGCTGGATCCACCATGGGGCCAAGGTCATTTTTGAAAAAAATTCTGGCTTCGTCCGGACTCGAACCCACGGACTAACAATAAAAGCAACAATATTTTATTTTTATTAAGCATTTAAACAAGGCCTAAGCGCTACCAACCCCATAGAAGATTTTTCAATAGGCACTTAAATTGATGAAGCACTAAACAAGGTACACACTTTGTACAAAACGCAAGAGCTCTGTCTTATCTATGGCTTGCATTATTCTTGATATTATTACTCCATACCCAAGCTATTATTTGCTGAGGAAGTCTATTTGGCTGTGACGCCTACTTTCTTTTTTTCGCAACAACACTCGTATATGCACATATAAAGGTTAGTTTCTTTATTTGTCTACAAAAGTCTCATAAGCTACCTTATCATTCTATAACGAGAGGGTAAAAGATCACCAAATGAAACAGAAGTTGGCAGAAGAGAATTGTTCGTTCATTTGTTTCGTGACACGGGGGTTGGACCGAAGCCCCTTAAGATGGGCACGGAAACACGCCCCCTCTCCAACTGTAATTTCCGCAAACGGATGTGATGACTGGACATTTCAGGGCATTTCCGAGAAGTCGGGCACAATGGGAGGCTGTTGTATTTTCTTTGTTAGGGAGTTGATTATTGGCACGGCCAGCGCCAGATATCAGGTCGTACAGCTCAAAGGGAATTCCCGTTTTTGTGAGGCTGGCGTGGAAATCGGAGGTAACAATTGTTACCGAGTAGATTTATACACAAATTGAACTACAGTTTAATTAATTTGCAACATGTGTTATTGAATGAACTATCATGTTTAAGATAAATATTCTCTAATAGTCAATTTATTTATCTTCAAAATAATAATTCATTCAATAACACATGTTGCAAATTAATTAAACTGTAGTTTAATTTATGTATCAATCTATTCGATAACAATTCTTGCCACGCCAGCCTCACAAAAAACGGGAATACCCGCTGTGATAATTGGCAGTCTCTTTCCTTGCAGCTGGAAAATGCCATCTTCTGTTAGGGATGACTTTGCGGCAATAGATAATCCCAGATGCTCGGTGTGCACAACTGGAGCCGTGCGTTGTGGCTGGACGTTCCACTGCCAGGTGGAATGTCTTGGGTTTAAATCCCGTTAGAGATGCGTTGCTGCTGGACGTTCCACTGCCAGGTGGAATGTCTTGGGTTTAAATCCCCCTAGAGGTCGATTCTGTCTGTGTGCCAGGCTTGGAAGCCGCCGTGGTGTAGCGGCTAGACTCTCGCCTGCGCATCCACAGGTCGTATGATCCAAAAAGGATCCTGGTTTTCAGGTCGATCCAGGTCAAGCACCAGGAAAGTCCTGGGAAGCAAAGGTGGTCCGTGTGATGCTGAGTACACCACCAACCGAGTACCAACTGGTCTATAAAAAATAGGTGTAGCCCTATATGCCCAATTCGCATAAAGGCGTAGGAAAGGGTCCGCAAAAATATGTCTGTTTCCTGTCTCTCTGTCTATCTATCTATGCGTCTGTTTGTCTCTCTCTGAAGGCCTATGTGTATTTGTGTGTCTGTGAGAGAGACAGAGAGACAGAGAAATAGATATTTGTGTAACTGAAAGTAAAGGACCTTTTCTCCGCAAATGATGCACAGGGCATATGATGCTAGACACATATTTTATAGATAAATCGTCCATAAGTAAGTGACATGATTAATATCACGCCGACTGCCTTTACTTCCTCAGACCTTACATGGTACCCATCTTTAGCTAGGGCGACCTAGGAACCCAAAAAGTGTGACAACCCCGCCCCCTCACCAACCCACCTAATAATCAATCTAGACTCGAACTCGAACCCACGACCTTCGACCTGGCATGCGAGTACGGGTGCGTATTACATATGTTACCCGCTGCACCAGGGCTCCAAGCTGTTGCCCCCCGCAAGGTCAAGGAGATCCCTAATTATTACCATGTCGGCCATCGCCATGAATAATTGTTACATTGAGCGCATGCGCCGGTTACATTCTCCAATCATACAATGATAATGACGTTAATCGCAACCCTTGAACGGCTTTGTCAACATCTTTGCCCATCATTGACTCGAGTGCACCGTAAATCGCCTTCTGTCATATCTTCCAAACAATCTCTCTCTCTCTCTCTCTCTCTCTCTCTCTCTCTCTCTCTCTCTCTCTCTCTCTCTCTCTCTCTCTCTCTCTCTCTCTCTGTTTTTCTTTCCATCATCTGGCTTCTCTCCTGACACAATGATCCCGGTAGCGGAACTTCCTAAAGATTTCGTTATTTCATCGTTAAATTACTGAATTAGGCTCATGAATGTGTTATTCATAAATACTCCGCGAAGTTCTTAAAGGCAAAGCGGAGTTGGGAACCGAAGACCCCAAGGACGAGGGAGAACCCAACAAGGCATGGATGGTTTCATGAATAAATTAAGGCCATATCAAGATGGAAGCAAGCCAGAGTCTGTTTTTGGCAACATGGCCTCTGGCGGGGGCAGAGATTTCTGTCTTCTGTTATTAAACGCACGAGGGGCTAACTGCCAACAAGGTGATTCAAGAGTCCGATGCAGAGTTGAGGGCCCTCGAAAATCTGTCACACTTTCTCTAAAGAGGTCATTGTTTCGTTGCGAGTGCGCAGCGGACCTTGACGAACCTGGCAGATTGCGTAAAGATGGCGACGCTTGATAAAGTGAACTTAACCCAGTCGGCTTGATCAAGAGACATGTTATAGGCTTGTAATGAAGTCGCTGGCGTGTTCAGAAGTGTCTTCTATTTGAACATGGAAAAAACAAATGGGAAACATTTGGAGTGCAGTCTCAAGGGAGACAAAATAAAAAGGACAATTTGTGCACGGCTTTGCGCGTTAGCGTATCTACGTTTTGAAAACCCTGAGGGAGTTTAGAGAAGTATGGCTGAAATGGTTCCCATTATAGTGTAAACGGGTCTGAGCTATTGAAAGTGAACATTTAACTCAGAGTCAAGTTCAAACAAATATATATAAATATAGTATAATAATCATCATCATGTGCCCTGTCAACTGGCGTAGGCGCTCATGCGTCTCTACAGATCAAGATCTCTGGTTGCCCGGAACAGCTCTCTTGATGATATCCCTCCATGCCCTCCATAGTTTAATAGTTAACTTAAATGGACCCATTCTCACGCCATTAGGGGCACTAGACATATAGTTCTAGACCTATAATTTATTGACGAATAGATACTTATTGAAACAAAAAAGGGGGGGGGGGGGTGGTCAACATACTGCTGGCTGTCTTTACTTCCCAGGACCTTGCCTGGTACCAGTTTTAGGCTGGGTCAACTTTGGAGTCAAAGTCATTTGTGGGAAAAAACAAACTACTCGATGTGGACTTCTTTTTCTTCTTCGCGTTCACCAGCTGTAAACTACGACAAAATCTTTCTTTTTTTTTTTTTTGGGTCCACTTCTGGACTGTAGCCCTGTCCCAGAACCTGAATGTTGCCTGCACATCCGTTTTACAGATCTCGCTTGCTTGCAGACGGTTGATCCCTTGCCTCTCAAGCAGATGCACTCCGACTTCGAAGAAAGATGTGGATTTGACACCACGACCTTCAAGCCCGAGGCGAGCGCTTATCATCGAGACCACTGCGGCTTTTATAGTGTTAAAGTTATATATTGGTTAGTATTCATAAAAGGAGGGAGCCGCCGTGGTGGAGCGACTAGACGCTCCTCTGCGGATCGGATGGTCGTGGGTTCGGGTCAAAAAATGACCTTGGCTCCCAGGTCGACCCAGTCTTGAGTGCATACCAGGCACAGTCATGGGAAGTAAAGGCGACCTGCGTGAGAATGGCTACATCACCCACCAAGTACAGTTTGGTATATAAAATATAGGTCCTGCCTTACATACCCAATATGGCTGACGGCTTGGATAAGGGTCCTTTACTTTATTCATAGAAGGAACTCGAGACAGGAGGACACATTAGACAACAGAAATTTCGCAAGCTGTAGTTACCATACAAATGTCTGGGGAAGATTGCATTTTAAAATTTTTTTTGTTTTGTTTATGGAAAACGAAGAATTAGACACCCAAATGTTTCCCCTGGAGTTAAACAGCAAACAAAGAATAGTATCTTCATCCCTACTCTCTGCTGTAAGTGCCAAACATAGACAATCAATAGGCCACTAGTTTGGAAAAGAATCTGTGTATCCGTACTCCAATTTTTTTTGGGGTACAAGGCGGGAGGGGGAGGCTGGGAAGTCGACGGGGGATATGTTCCTTGTCTATGTTTGGCACTGACAGCGTAAAGTAGGGAAGGAGGGGTGGATGAATAGATCCCGAGGCACTTCCCCTCCCCCCGACCCCAGCAACCGTGCCGTAACATGTGACTAATTATGGTTTCCCTCTGTTCGAAGTCGGAGAGCGTCTGCCAGACATGCGGGACAGAAAGTGTCTAGATACATGTAAACCAAATCTGTATAATAAATTGGCACCCAAAACTTCTGGAGCAAGACCAATGTTCAGAAGTGAACGAACATCCAGAACTTTCCACCAGAGTTTACAGTCTGGTCAACGCTGAGAATGATAATAATAAAAAAAAAAAGGTTATAGGAGACTTATACCGGACAGTGATACAGCTGCAGGAGATTTGACAGCAGACAGCTTAGCGCTAATTTCGAAAATAGTATGGAGCACCGACAATGTATTGGTAATTGTAAATACCGAATGCAAAACAATTCACCATGGTTCCTGGAAAATAAGACCTGGTCTTATGCTCATTTTGGCCTGAAAATAATGAATGACTTTTTTTCGGTGATCCCCTTTTTTTTTAAAACAAAAATCTACGTTCATTTATATTTAAAAATCTAAAATAATTAAACCACAGTCATGTCATCTTCTTTTTGAACATCATCATAACTGTCCATATGCGGGCCTGAGTTTTCTACGACTCCATTCTCTGTTGATCCGTTCATTATCAAGGGCGTAACGGTGACGTCTGTACTTCGACTGGTCAATCGGCAACAAGTCTCTTATTCTAGCCGACGATCTTAACTAGGTAGGGCTTTTATTAAAAGTATACCAACAAAATGCGCTAAGAGACAGGACTTACTTGTGAGGAAAAACAAAGTGGTAAACCTAAATAGCAAAACATGCTGGAGTTGATACTGCTTGCAAAGCAGCGGTTCTCAGCCTGTAGTCGCGACACTTTTGTGGGTCGACGGACCCTTTCATAGGGGTCGTCAAAGACCATCGGAAACACACATATGCATTGAAGATGTGAAGCTGCACAGAAAATAATTGTATGGTTGGGGGATCGCCACAACATGAGGAACTGTATTAAAGGGTCGCTACAACACGAGGAACTGTATTAAAGGGTCGTAGAAGGGTTGAGAGTTACTGCGGTAAAGAAGACCTAACTAACTTTAAGTCGGGACAGAAGATTGTGGGAAAGACTGTTTACTAACATCACATGGCACTGACTCTAACAAGAAGAAGTAATTTTAATCTAAGTGGCATTTCTGAAAAATACAAACGTTTAAAAACAAACAAGATCCATTATTCTTCCTATAATGTTGCCGCCGTGGTGTAGAGGCTAGACGCTCGACTGATCGGAGGGTTGTGGTTTCAGGTCCTAAAGAAGTCGGACTTTTTTGTTGTTGAGAAAAAACATGACATCGGCTCATAGGTCGACCCTGCCCTAAACGGGTATCAGGTAAAGTCCTGAGTAGTAAAGGCAGCCGGCGTGACATAGGCCAAACACTATATACTCAAAACGCCTAAAGGCTTGAGAAAGGTCCTTTACTTTACGTATAATGTCTGCACAAAAGATATTTAAAATTAAAAACGTTCACAAACACTTGTATTGTTTGCCCTAAATACGATCTTTCGTTGTCTGGTGTGTGCAGTCAACACACGTAGGCCTGACTGCAGGTCCCGCGAAGTGGATGAAAAATCAAATAATCTTCTTGTTCTCAGAGTAATTCAAATAATTTCCCGGAGCTGTGGAGAGTAAATATCGGCGATTTTCGGTTATATTACTGTCATTCAAGTTAATGTCTTTGGTTCGGGAAGAGATTTTAATGAATAAATTAAGGAAATTATGTGGCTCTTTTACGCGCACGTCGACACAGACAGACAGACAGACAGACAGACAGATACATAGACGGAGGGGCGGACAGACAGACAGACGAACGGACAGACAGACAGAAGGACAGACAGACAGACAGACAGACAGACAGACAGACAGACAGACAGACAGACAGACAGACAGACAGACAGACAGACAGACAGACAGACAGACAGACAGACAGACAGACAGGCAGGCAGGCAGGCAGGCAGGCAGGCAGGCAGGCAGGCAGGCAGGCAGGCAGGCAGACAGACAGACATATATTCATGAGCACACTCAGCAAATACGAGTCTCCCTAAGACCAGTAGTTTCAAATTATCTCATCAACATTATTACCCACATAGTCGTAATTAGCATAATAATTATAACCATTGTCAGACCATTATTATCATCATCATCATTATCATCATCACCATCATCACCACCTGCATCGTTATCGCCATTATTGTCACCATCACCATAATCACCACCATCATCATCCTCATCGCTATCAGCATGGTCCTCACCATCCCCATCATCAAAATCATCATCGACATCATCATGCTCGACACCATCATCATCATCATCACCATCACCACCATCACCATCATTACCATCACCACTATCATCATCATCACCATCACCACCATCATCATCATCATCACCATCACCACCATCGTCATCATCACCATCACCACCATCACCATCATCACCACCTGTATCGTCATCGCCATCATTATCACCATCACCATTATCACCATCATCATCATCCTCGACACCATGATCATCATCATCATCATCACCACCATTACCATTATCACCATCATCATCATCATCAGCAGCACCATCATCCCAATCATCATCACCACCATCAAAATTATCACCATCACCATCATCATCATCACCATCATCATCATCATCATCACCACCATCATCATCATCATCATCACCATCATCATCATCACCACCATAACCATTATCACCATCACCATCATCACCATCATCATCACCACCATTATCACCACCATCACCACCATCACCACCACCATAATCATCATCATCACCATTATCACCATCATCCCAATCATCATCATCACCACCATCACCACCACCATAATCATCATCCCCATTATCACCATCATCATCACCATCATCACCATCATCACCATCACCATCATCATCATTACAGCAAATATTGATTTAATTGTAAGGGGACTTATCCAATATAGCTCGGTCTCGTGCCGCATAATTGTTAGCTGTTTCGCACAAACTTTAATCCCGTATCTCCAGCGACGATTCACAGGAAACCACAAAAATATACCCCTAGAAACCGAATGACGCAGTAGATGAAATAAACAAACACTCTTCAGGACACGAGGCTAATGGTTTGACCACTTGACCGTCGCGCCCGCTACTTGGTATGATGATATGTTTGAGAAGTTTCCTAATTAGGGAAAATATTTGTAAACAAGGAACAGACGAGAAGGCCAAGCGGTTTAAAACGAATACATTAATTCAATTCCAGTCGCAGGCGATTTGGCAGCAGACCGCTTTGAGTTGGCTTCGACAATGATATCGACAGCCGATGGTCCAGTACCAATGACAGACCTGCTTGTTCCTAAAGTGCATGCCGTGTAGCGTTGGTAGTCATGTCTGTCCACAACCTTCTGTCTTATGTACATTCAGTCAACTCTGACACAGGTGGTCTTCCATAGTCCATCCAGTGTAGCGTTGGTAGTCATGTCTGTCCACAACCTTCTGTCTCGTGTACTTTCAAACAACTCTGACACAGATGGTCTTCCATAGTCCATGCAATGTAGCGTTGGTAGTCATGTCTGTCCACAACCTTCTGTCTCGTGTACTTTCAGACAACTCTGACACAGATGGTCTTCCATAGCCCATGCCGTGAAGCGTTGGTAGTCAAGTCTATCCACTACCTTCTGTCTCGTGTACTTTCAGTCAACTCTGACACAGATAGACACCCATGCCATGATGTCAAACCGTCCAGCTTCGCCTCTCTCGGTCTCCCTCTGTCTCTCCTCCCCTGAATGACGAAAAGTTCATAGACGAACCGCACTATTCAACATAAAAATGCTGGTTCTGCAACGTCCTGTAAAAAAAAAACGTTCTACTAACTAATATGGTAAGCTGCTTGGTCTAGCGTTTGGACGCTAGTCTGCCGATCTGACAGTGATGGGTTCAAATCCGAACGGAGCTGGACTTTGTTTCCCCCTTACAAAAAAATGACCCAGCCTTAAATAGGTACCAGTTAAAGTTCGGGAAAGAAAGAGTGGCCGACGTGATATTGACCACACCAGCCACTGAGTGCGATTGGTCTATAAAATATAGATCTAGCGCTAAAGAGACTATAAGGTTCCCTAACCGCTGGGCTAGCCATCCTTCCTTGTTTATGAATTCGAATTTCCAAAGGAAAAACGACACACCCTCCAGGTATTCCAATAGTTGCCCTCGCTAGAGCTCAGTTTTTTTTTTCAACAGACACACAGGCACAAGATCTACAAGGAATTCTGTTTGCACTGTGGTCAGATACCTGTTGACTTAACCAAGCTGGTGATTGGCGCGCTGTTCATCGAGCAGCCGAGACCCACCGCGGCGCTAAATGCCCGGTTAAACAATCAACTTATGGGCTAAATGCTTGGATAAGCACTCGGGCTAAGAGTTGAAAGCTAGCGGCCAGTTTTCAACCCTTTAGCGTTTTAGTTTGCCGTAACACTTGAAGTTATTCTAGAAATCCGGTCAATACTTGAAATTGTTGCTAGGAAAATTGACGCAAACGCCCGAGGCTGCGTCGAGTTTCTCTTTAGTGTCTTCTGCTATGCTCCGTGTGGGATCGTCAAGGAGCGTCCTGTTGACTGAGATCATAGTGCCTGGGCACAAGAAAGGGCTCACGTGTGGGTTTAGTTGGGTGGGTCGTGTGTTGGGCGCTGGCATCAAAGTACGAAGGACTTCAAGCAGTTAAAGACTGCCATTTTAATACAGAGTCAACATGGTATTTCTTACATTGTGTTTTTGGAGCATATTATTGCAGTTCTGTGCTAGATTTCGTGTGGTTACTCCCCTCCTAATTTAAAATTTAGCAACTCTTGAATCTAAATCAGTAATTCTCAACTTATTCTTGACTAGTGCCCATCTCTTCATGGCTACGTTATCTTGTTTTATAAAAGACAACCTAAGTTCCTCTTATCTAATATAATATTATTATACAACTGCCTTGTTTGTTTTCTCTAATTCCACGTTGCGCTGTCTCTGCTGTCATTTGCTGATTTCATTTTGCTGCTTATTTACAGTGTCTTGCATTCATATATGAACACAAGTTCTATGTAGCGCTCTACCACCCCCTTTTTTTCCACCACAGGTGGCATTCTATATTACAATATAGGTGTACTAAAAAAGATATACTATAGAAGTATTATAGAGAGGCGACTAGTGTGGTATTATAGAGAGGCGACTATAGAGTGTGCTGATGAAGGCTCCATAGCCGCAACGTTCACGTTTTGTTTGTATTTGTTGTATTGTGAAGCTTGCTAATATACTTTTCTTTCGGTTTTATATCTTTTCTTGATACAGAGGTATTCAAGACAGACAAATATAACTGTGTTGTTAAGAGACAACTATTGAGGCATACAGGTGAGAGGCAACTATAGAGGTATTCTAGAAAGACAGCTAGATCAGTGTTGTGGCGAGGCGACTAGTTAGGCTGACTAGTGAGGTATTATAGACAATTATTTAAGAGAAGTATGCTAGAGAAGTATTATAGAGAATTCAATAGAGGCGACTATTGAGATATACTAGACAAGTATTCTATAGAGGCGACTATTGAGATATACTAGACAAGTATTCTATAGAGGCGACTATTGAGATATACTAGACAAGTATTCTATAGAGGCGACTATTGAGATATACTAGAGAAGTATTCTACAGAGGCGACTATTGAGATATACTAGACAAGTATTCTATAGAGGCGACTATTGAGATATACTAGAGAAGTATTCTATAGAGGCGACTATTGAGATATAATAGAGAAGTATTCTACAAAGGCGACTATTGATATATACTAGAGAAGTATTCTACAGAGGCGACTATTGAGATATACTAGAGAAGTATTCTAGAGAGGCGACTATTGAGATATACTAGAGAAGTATTCTAGAGAGGCGACTATTGAGATATACTAGAGAAGTATTCTAGAGAGGCGACTATTGAGATATACTAGAGAAGTATTCTAAAGAGGCGACTAGTGAGGTATGCTAGAGAGGTATTCTACAGATGTATTCTAGAGAGGCGACTAGTAAGATACACTAGAGAAGTATTCTAGAGATGTATTCTAGAGAGGAGACCAGTGAGTTATACTAGAGACATATTCTAGAGACATATTCTTGAGATATACTCTAGAGATATATTCTAAAGACGAGACTGGTGAAGTATACTAGAGAGACGACTAGTGAGGTATACTACAGATGTAGTCTAGATAGGCGACTAGTGAAGCATACTAGAGAGGTATACTAGAGAGATATTCTAGAGAAGTATTCTAGAGAAGTATTCTACAGATGTATTCTAGAGAAGTATTCTAGAGAAGTATTCTACAGATGTATTCTAGAGAAGTATTCTAGAGAAGTATTCTACAGAAGTATACTACAGATGTAGTCTAGATAGGCGACTAGTGAAGCATACTAGAAAGGTATAATAGAGAGATATTTTAAAGAAGTATTCTAGAGAAGTATTCTACAGAAGTATACTACAGATGTAGTCTAGATAGGCGACTAGTGAAGCATACTAGAAAGGCATAATAGAGAGATATTTTAAAGAAGTATTCTAGAGAAGTATTCTACAGAAGTATACTACAGATGTAGTCTAGATAGGCGACTAGTGAAGCATACTAGAAAGGTATAATAGAGAGATATTTTAAAGAAGTATTCTAGAGGGGCGACTAGTGACGTATTCTAGAGGGGCGACTAGTGACGTATTCTAGAGGGGCAACTAGTGACGTATTCTAGAGGGGCGACTAGTGACGTATTCTAGAAGGGCGACTAGTGACGTATTCTAGAGGGGCAACTAGTGACGTATTCTAGAGGGGCGACTAGTGACGTATTCTAGAGGGGCGACTAGTGACGTATTCTAGAGGGGCGACTAGTGACGTATTCTAGGGCGACTAGTGACGTATTCTAGAGAGGCGACTAGTGACGTATTCTAGAGGGGCGACTAGTGACGTATTCTAGAGGGGCGACTAGTGACGTATTCTAGAGGGGCGACTAGTGACGTATTCTAGGGCGACTAGTGACGTATTCTAGAGAGGCGACTAGTGACGTATTCTAGAGGGGCAACTAGTGACGTATTCTAGATAAGTATTTTAGAGAAACGACTAGAGAGGTATACAAACAATTTTGAAATTGAGTACATTTGTATTTTTAAAATCCGTTATACTAACATTTTTGGTTGCAACTGTTTTTTCTTCAAGTTCTTGTTAATATGGCTTGGGATGTGTTTTCTTCTTCCATGGGAAATCTTGCCATACATTTGAGGGGTGCCACATGAAAAGGGATGAAATCCACTGCTTTACAACATACTCGGACTTACCTCCTATTCTGGTACCAAGTCTTGACCTGTGTGTCCGTCAGGTTGAGTTTGGCTGCCAGCTCCATGCGGTCCTGTACACTGAGGTACTTCTGTCTCTCGAACGTCTTCTCCAGGGCGGACAGTTGGTGGTCAGTGAATGCCGTCCTGGCTTTACGTGGTTTCTTTGTCTTAGATCCAAGAGATCTGCCCAGATGACCGTTGCTTCCTTGACTTTGATGATCAGCGTCAAAACTGCCTAGGAAGGGTGGAAAAACATTTCAAATTTACATAGTGGAATCAGGCGTCTTTTCTTAAGGTACAACCGGAGTCAACAGCTAGAAGTGTACGGCATGAGATCAACAGGCTATAAGACAAGAGGCCGACCAAGAAAGAGATGGGTGGAGGGAGTAAAAGAGACACTGCATAAACGAAATATGACATTAACGTAAGCTACGCAACTAGCAAAAGACAGAAAACTACATCTAACGCCTTTCTGTCTCTTTACGGTATAAACAATTGGACAAAATAAGAAGGTGATATGAGATAGGGCGCCATGAATGCGTCCAACTACAGGAGGGCGTCCTGGCACACAAGAGCACGGCAGCCACCACAGAAAGATCCCTTATCCGTATTTGAATAAAGACAATATAGACGACGCCCATGAGCAATCCAGTTTAAACGCCCTGTTTATGCTTCGAAGACTGGGGGGCAGTGACAGAACTACTGTAAAACTTCAGAGTGTTGCAGTACGAGGTTACCCGATTGTTTCCCCACTGATTGTTTAAATACGAGAGCTAACATTTCTCCGAGAAAGCAAACCTCCAGTTGTTCACACAACGATGATACAACAACTGTAGAAGAATGGACATTTACTGGTTTCTGAGTCCCTCCTTCCATCTTTTCTTACATCACACGTAGGCAGTACGTCGGCTTCACCTTCCTCCAAGTTTCGCTAACACATTTTACAACTGTATGGGTTCTCAAACTGTGTGGTGTCTGACATCCACTGACTCTAAGTTTAGAGGCACTGATACAAAAGAAAACATCTAAGTGTTGGGTGGAGGTCATCATCTGCTTTACAAAGTGTCTGGAGGTAGACTGCTCCTTTACATTAAAGGGTACAATATTAATAATATTAATAACTGTAATAGTAATAATAATAATGGTAACAATGACAATAAATAAAACAATGCTTCACCGTTTAGATGTTAGCAAAGAAGACACAAACAAGTGATTGCATAATTCACAGCCTGACCTATTTCGCTGTGTCTCGTCAGGTGCCTTCTACACTAACAATTAAATAAATGAATCAGACAGGTTAATCATTTATAACTAAACTTCCCTGTGTGGGTTTCCAGACCTCACTGTAGGGAACTGACTCACAGAGCACGTTGAGAAAGGCGGAGGCAGGTATGCTCTGTGCAGAGTGGCAAGCATCACTTCAAAGGTCCTGGGTAGTTAGCATCCTTTGGATATTTTTCTCCAGGTTATGTCGACGTGTTGGGGGTATATGAGCAGGCCGATAGACTGGCCGTTTCTGCACCACTTGGTGGTTAATTGATGTATGACAAGCTGGATGTTGTGAGGATCCTTTGGGAGCGAGTCAACAGTGCCGTGGCACAGACAGATCATTATGGTCGGAGGAGAATGACACTGCGAGGAGTTACAAGGGGATCTGGCCAACACTCGACACTCAGGGGAAAGGTTAGACGGATATACAATCAGACAGTTACTGGTGCCATCGGAATTTTAACTCTTCGCTCCATTCAACTGTAGAGGAAACAAGAATATACCTACTCCATCCCCGACAAGCATGTCGCATGAGTCGACTAACCGGGAGCTTCCTTTGAAGTCAGAGTACATCTGTTCGAGCGGCAAGGAACAACCAGAAGCATATATAAAAGACATTGAAAATTACGTACACGCAAAACTCAGGCCCTGGCGCAAAGTGAAAGTCAAAAAAAAAAAAAAAAAAAAAAAAAAAAACTGAACAACAAGGACTTCCCGCCTGAGACAACCGATAAATAAAAAAGCAGAGGACGATAACTGAAATACAAGTGCGACCACACTCAAAAGCAACTGCCTGTTCTACCAGGACTATCGCAGCGTTACTGTCATGTCCATCTGTGTACAAAGTTCAGGACGTAGCAGCGCTAAGATTTCTTGAAGCCGCCAGTTTCTTTAACAGGCCCCATTTGGTGTAAAAGAATATCCACTTTGCTCCGCAGTAACAAGCATGTTGTAAAAGAGACAAATCAACGGTTTAAGGCAACATCACGGAAAGCAAAGGTTACAGGCGTCATGTTGACTACATCACACATTGAGTGGAATGTTATGGCTTCAAGGTCCCTCAGTCTTAAATTAGTACCAGGAGATCGCCGGTAGACGGCTTCGTCCCCGTCGCGACAGTATTTCGGTCTGTCTTCTTTGATTGCATCAACAATGTTGGAGTCCTTTTCAGGACCTTTGGTGGCGTGCAAAGCTAAGTCATTTTCTGTGGCGCACATAGCCTAGTCAGAGTTATTACAGAAGCTCCATCTTAGGGGAAAATGGTCCAACATGATTTTTTTTTTTTCAAGCAAAGCACCAAGTAAGTATGGTGAATTTGGAATCGACATCATAGCATGCGGGACACTCCCATAAGCTATTCATCCACATCTTCAGCAACAAACGAAGAGTTTCCGTTCCTATGACACCAGTAAGTGTATATCCGTCTCGCCCTTCCCCTGAGTGTTGAGCGTCTGCCAGATCCCCTAATAACTCCACGCAGCGCCATTCTTCTCAGACCATAATGATCTTTATGTGCCTCAGGATTGTTCAATAGCTCCCAAAGGGCTCTCACAATATCTAACTTGTCATACATCAATTCACCATGAAGTGGTGCAGAACCGGCCAGTCTATCTGTCTGCTCCTGGCGCAGAAGGATAACAAAGACCAAGTACCGATTTGCCTATAGTTTATAGATCTGGTACTGAAGATATGCAAGAGGGTCCATTCATTTTACACCGGGAATCACTGATCAATTTGGAAGATCTTCCGGTGTCTGTGTACCGAAAAGCCGTTAAAAACCGGCTGTGCGTCTAGATCAACTCTTTTCCTGGCGCCGAGTGTTTTAACAGAAGGTACCATTATCATACAATCCGGCGAAGACAATAAGAAGAGCGGAAGCACTCAGCCAGTCAGTTTTGATAGCGTTTAAATGAGATACATCGAGCACAGGAGTCCCGACAGTCTTTCTGGAGTTAAGACCTGAGCACAAATTAGGGGAGGACCGAAGCCTGTCTTACATTCCAGAATAAGATGTGGTTTGGATAGAAGGAAATGTTAAAGATTTGGCTGTAGACAGCGGACTGGTTCTAGCGGGGAAGACATGCAGAAACCAACAATCTGCATATACATAAGTGTACTGATGTACACGCAACATTCAGGTTCTGGAACAAAACTAAAGTCCAGAGGTGGATGAACAACCAGAATTTTCCTTCTAAAAGGTCCAATTATTAGCCCCCCCCCCTCCCCCACCCGCCCTCTTCTGTTTTGCTTTATTGCCTACTGGAGCATAGCCTCTCAACCAACTCACCCCAAGCTGTTGTAACCTTTGCTGTTGCATACATCTCCATGTCATCTCTGTCCTTTCTTTTTGATTTACTTTCTAGCTAACTCCTCAACGAGCATTTTGGTCCGTCTTGGATACGCCCCTCTGGCCTCCAGTGCAAAGACATTCTGATTATATTGTTCTTAGTATTTTTCAGTGTGTGTCCTATCCAGCCCCAGCGTCTTTTCTTCACCTCTTGGTTCACTGGAATTTGATCAGTTCTTTTTCAAAGCACAACATGAGTGATTCTGTCATACTTTTCAATTTCCTCTATTCTGCGCAGGCACCAGGTAATGAATGTTTGTAGTTTATTCGTAATTGTGTTGGGTGTTCTCCATGTTTCTGCTTCATAAAACAGTACTGATTTAACATGAGAATTAGAAGAAAAAGTTTAGTTTAGTATTAGTTTTAACTTCCGTTGACTTCTACAAATTTTTCAGTGCTATAAAAATCCATATTGCTTTTTGTAATCGCATTTTAATATCTCCACCAGGTCTTTCGTTTTTATCTACATTATTGCCCAGACAGGTATATGACTCCATTTTATTACAAGAAAATATTGATTTAAAAAAAAAAAAAGACTTTCAAAAGAATTACTTGTAAATGTTAATTTTATAATAAAAGACGGACATCTGTTAGATTTGTCAAGGATGTCGATTGTGTAATGACATTCACATAACTGCTAGGTTAAAAAGAGAATGTTGATTTAAGAATGAAATGCAGTTAACCGATAGATTAATAATGAATGCTGAATTTATAGCGAAACATAGATATTATACCACTTGGATGGCAATGTTTTTAAAAAAATCTGAATGAGACATAACTGATAATCTTAAGTTAGCAAGTCAATTTTTCAACTGAGAATTATCATTGTATGATGAAATGGAAAGCGTATCACACAAATGTATTGAGAATGCTGATTTTATGATGAAAAACAAAGCAGAAATGTATCGCACAAATAGAAACAACAAGTACTAGCTACGAACGAAAGACAACAAGTACTAGCTACGAACGAAAGACAACAAGTACTAGCTACGAACGAAAGACAACAAGTACTAGCTACAGGCGAAAGAAAACAAGTACTAGCAACGAACGAAAGACAACGAGTACTAGCTACGAACGAAAGACAAGTACTAGCTACGAACAAAAGACAACAAGTACTATCTACGAACGAAAGACAAGTACTAGCTACGAACAAAAGACAACAAGTACTATCTACGAACAAAAGACAACAAGTGCTAGCTACGAACGAAAGACAACAAGTACTAGCTACGAACGAGAGACAACAAGTACTAGCTACGAACGAAAGAGAACAAGTACTAGCTACGAACGAAAGACAACAAGTACTAGCTACGAACGAAAGACAACAAGTACTAGCTACGAACGAAAGACAACAAGTACTAGCTACGAACGAAAGACAACAAGTACTAGTTACGAACGAAAGACAACAAGTGCTAGCTACGAACGAAAGCAACAAGTACTAACTACGAACGAAAGACAACAAGTACTAGCTACAGGCGAAAGAAAACAAGTACTAGCAACGAACGAAAGACAACGAGTACTAGCTACGAACGAAAGACAAGTACTAGCTACGAACGAAAGACAACAAGTACTATCTACGAACGAAAGACAAGTACTAGCTACGAACAAAAGACAACAAGTACTATCTACGAACAAAAGACAACAAGTGCTAGCTACGAACGAAAGACAACAAGTACTAGCTACGAACGAGAGACAACAAGTACTAGCTACGAACGAAAGAGAACAAGTACTAGCTACGAACGAAAGACAACAAGTACTAGCTACGAACGAAAGACAACAAGTACTAGCTACGAACGAAAGACAACAAGTACTAGCTACGAACGAAAGACAACAAGTACTAGTTACGAACGAAAGACAAAAAGTGCTAGCTACGAACGAAAGCAACAAGTACTAACTACGAACGAAAGACAACAAGTACTAGCAACGAATGAAAGACAACAAGTACTAGCTACGAACGAAAGACAACAAGTACTAGCTACGAACGAAAGACAACAAGTACTAGCTACGAACGAAAGACAACAAGTACTAGCAACGAATGAAAGACAACAAGTACTAGCTACGAACGAAAGACAACAAGTACTAGCTACGAACGAAAGACAACAAGTGCTAGCTACGAACGAAAGACAACAAGTACTAGCTACGAACGAAAGACAACAAGTACTAACTACGAACGAAAGACAACAAGTACTAGCAACGAATGAAAGACAACAAGTACTAGCTACGAACGAAAGACAACAAGTACTAGCTACGAACAAAAGACAACAAGTACTAGCTACGAACGAAAGACAACAAGTACTAGCAACGAATGAAAGACAACAAGTACTAGCTACGAACGAAAGACAACAAGTACTAGCTACGAACGAAAGACAACAAGTGCTAGCTACGAACGAAAGACAACAAGTACTAGCTACGAACGAAAGACAACAAGTACTAGCAATGAACAAAAGACAACAAGTACTAGCTACGAACGAATGACAACAAGTACTAGCTACGAACGAAAGACAACAAGTACTAGCTACGAACGAAAGACAACTAGTACTAGCTACGAACGAAAGACAACAAGTACTAGCTACGAACGAAAGACAACAAGTGCTAGCTACGAACGAAAGACAACATTTACTAGCTACGAACGAAAGACAACAAGTGCCAGCTACGAACGAAAGACAACAAGTACTAGCAATGAACAAAAGACAACAAGTACTAGCTACGAACGAAAGACAACAAGTGCTAGCTACGAACGAAAGACAACAAGTACTAGCTACGAACGAAAGCAACAAGTACTAGCTACGAACGAAAGACAACAAGTACTAACTACGAACGAAAGACAACAAGTACTAGCTACGAACGAAAGACAACAAGTAGAATAGCGTACTTTCACTTGCTGAATCCTGCTCCTCCTCGTCCATATCGTCAAGCATATCATCGTCAGCGCAGCCATCATCACCTGATCTTACCGGAGCACCTGCGACAGTTAGATTTGCTGCGGTATCGCGGAGATCCCCTTGGCTGAAACTGGAATCCATCCCAGAGGACATTTTGACAAAGGCACCTGGCCTCACTTGTGAAAAGTTTGAGAATCGTCCATTAAAGGTTAGATCAGATGTGGGGCGTTTGTCTTGGGGCTGAACACCATTGATCCCGAGAATGTCAGAGATAAGGAACGAGGGTTTCGATGTTGATGTCTGTGCTCTAATACTTGTTGGAGGTCTGTGTGAAGCAACTGATGGCTCATTTTGGGGAGAATGAAAGTTTGGGCAGCTGTGATTGTTCATACCCAGGCTGTCATAAGATGACTTGATCGTTAATAAGGGGTATATATTGGAAGGTGTTCGCGAGATGGTTTCTTCTTCAGCTACATCAAATGTGCGATGCATATTGTTTATTTTGTCGACTGTTTTACAATTTTGTAAAGGAGATGAAACAGTGTGACTACTGTTTGTGTCGTTCTCTGATATGTTAGTCGGGATGTGTATTACCGAGAGGCCATGTCCAGAAGAATAGTTCATCGACACATCAGAATCGACTTTGAAGGAAAACAAGGGGCTATTGGCTTCTGGCATCGATTCATTTCTTAAGTGTCGAGATCTTATTAGATCAAAAATTGTGTCTTTTTCTGGCAATACGGTGTGTGACGTCGAACAAGATGGCGAGGAATGTTTACATGGCAACGATCTTATTTCTTTGTTTGATACAACACTTGAATAATGTTGTATAGGTGGCAAAGATGCGTTTATCTCTTCGCTACTTATAGGATCTGGCATGGATGTCTTTAGAAGCCGAGGAGTCTTGTGATTGTCGTCGTGTTGGGAAAGCGAGGGGTTTCGAGTAGTATACGACGTCGGATACGATCGTGAATGCAGAAGATGCGTTTCTGAAGGTATAGACATCTTTGAATTTTCAGTCAGCTGCTGGATACAGGCAACTGAGTCATTATCATCGCAGTCAACCTTCACCACGTCTTCCAAGTCACTGGCAGATCCCACCTCATCGAGACATACGTCATCACCATCCACACTAATACTGCTTTTTGAACTGCCTAGGTTCTCATGTTGACGATGTTTCAACCCATCTGCTATGGAGCTGTGTTTATTGTGCTTGGGGAGGAAGTTTGAAGAAGGTTGGCTCGTTTCATCGCCATCGTCTTTCAGCATTTCTGATAACGACGAAGCAGTAGTTGTTTTATTGGCTCCTTTGATCTTATGCATGTTTATGTTGATTCCCCTTGACGTGCAGTAGTTGGCATTTCGTTAAAGTTAACAGGAAGACATACTTTAGAGATGAACAGTTTCAGCTGTGCTTTTCAGGTACTCACGAAGCTACGGGTGTTTCATTCACCAAAGCGCTCTCTTAATATCTTTTCATTCAACCTCACTTATTCTGAGTCTACTTCATTGACTACAAATATGGTAGATTCCTATGTTGGCTCGATGACACTGGAATTTATAGTAGTAAAATAACGATCTATAGAAGGACTGTTCAAATGTTATGTCTGTCTCTCGTCCAGTGTGAGTCGACTAGACGAAGAGATCTCAAAGAACCATCACGGGAATCGAATGAGCCCTTAGCCACAACTGCAGGTGCACGTCTTTGCCATAATTTGATTCAGACACCTACAATCTGAAACATACATTGAATATTGTTATTGTTTAGCTGCATTTTTATTCATTCTTCTTCTTCTTTTTCGCTTTCACCAGCTGTAAACTCTGACAGAAAATTCTGGTTGTTCAACCACTTTTGAACTGCAGTCCAGTTCCAGAACCTGAGTGTTGCGTGTGCATACGTTTTACAGATTTGACTCATTTGTAAGCAGAATGCTGGTTCCTTGACTCTCGGCAGATGCACTCCGACTTTGAAGGAAGCTCCCACTTAGTCGACTCTTAGTTTTTAGGTAGGCAGTAGGTCTATCCCCCCCCCCCCATAATAGCACCCTGGTACCCACACAGGGATCTTATTCACTGTGGGTCTAGAACTGGAGGAAAGGGTGAGGGAAGCATAGTAAAGAAAAAGGGAGAAGGTTGTAGGAGAAATGAGGTATTGGGGCCGGGAGAGGGGGGTTGGTCCTCTATGTCAAAGTGTTTCAAAGGCTTTCTAAAGGTCTGGGGTTCGATCTTTGGCTCCGTATTCAGCACATATGTTAAATTAAATCAATGCGAACCGTCGCTGAAGCTACAGAGTTCGTGCTTTGTGCAAAGATTTCAGCACGTCAAACCTTGAACTTATGAGAGATCCAGTTATGCTAGAAGGTAAAAATGAAACATGGAGCCAAGGTGGAATATTGGTTAACGGAATCGCCTCTCGAGACAGTGGTCCGGGTTCAACCCGACGACTTGGTCCAACCCTAAATTTAAAATTAATGTTTTTTTTTTTTTTTAAAACGGTTCCATATTGTTTCTATAGTTTTCTTCGAGATTGCTGCAAATGAAAGGCGACGGAAGGAAACTATGCCTCCCCGCCCACCCCACAACCCCCACCCCTCCTCCCCCTTTTTCCGTGGTCTAGAGTTACGATAGCCAATGCTCTATCTGCTATGGGATTAGTATTATCTTTAAAATAATGGTATTTATGTATGTATGAATGTATTGAAGATTACGTACGTACATATCACACACACACACACACACACACACACACACACATACGTACAAACATAGATAGATATATGTGTGCATACACACTTATATATGTACGTACGTGTATATTTAAAGATAGACAAGCCCGGCTCTCTAGCGTAGTTGGCTAAACCGGATTGCGCCGTGACCGGGTGACGAACTCCTTGTGGTCCGGGTTCACTCTCGAGGGTAGGCAGAAATGCCACATTTCAAGGCCGAAAGGTTGCGATATCCATAATACCGAGCCTAAGGGTTAACAACTCATAGCTTCTGGATACTATTTAAAAAATAGACAGAGAGAGAGAGAGAGAGAGAGAGAGAGAGAGAGAGAATAGTGAGAAAGACATTTGAGATTAAAGGAGATAAATACAATGATAAATTGTAAGTGAGAGAAGAGAAAGAGGAGAGAGAAAAGAAAGAAAGGAAAAGAGAGTGAGAGAGAGAGAGAGAGAGAGAGAGAGAGAGAGAGAGAGAAGAGAGAGAAAACAAAACAATACGAATTGGGAACGCAGGCTTGTCTTTCATTCAAAACACTCGTCTTTCACACAGCAATAGTATTTTATCAGAGAGAGAGAGAGAGAGAGAGAGAGAGAGAGAGAGAGAGAGAGAGAGAGAGAGAGAGTAGGAGAACATGATCACTAACGACAGGAAAATGCACAGATTATCTGAACTAAATACCGTTTAACAGATGTACAATAAAGTGTAAACAACAAGACCCTGTTCACAAGTTAACTAGTCTACGCTGAAGACAATAAACAATCGGCGTAAGCTAAAGTACCTATCCATTTCGGTTTGGCAAGACAAGAATCCAAATCCCCCCTGCAATTCTGAGCATCGTAAAGGCAAGAATGTCCCATTTGTTCCCATATGAAGAGCGCCTCTGTTGACAAATCAGTCTGTGAAAAGCGTTTTTCGCAAACTAACGATAAAACAGGATTATCTGTTAACTCTTTGGGAATGGCGTCGGTTATTTCAAGGCAGATATTTTCCAGTGTTTTTGGTGGGGAGTTAAAAAAAAAAGTTAGCTGCGTATCCTTTACAGGACGTTGCAGAACCAACCTCAGCATTTTTGGTTGTTGTAGTTTTTCTAGGCAAATTCTACGTCCAGTAGTTTTCCATTGCCTTCTGAACGGCCAGCTCTCGATACCATTGTCGAAACCAACGCAAGACAACCGTTCGTAGCTGGAATCGAACCCGGCACCCTGGCATTACGAAGCGCGTTCGCAACGCCTAAGTCACAGACGCTGACTGGTGGGAAATACCTGTATTTTTTGTTTCACTTCAGTTGTAGATTTTAGACTGTGTTTGGTCTGGTTATCAAGTTTTTGTTCTGCTTATATTTTTTTTAAACGTATCCAGAAACCATGAGTTGTAAACCCTTTGGCTCGGTACTATGGATATCGCAACCCTTCGGCATTGATTCCATTATAGGTACCGTTAATCTGTGAGAAATGTGGCTTTTCTGCCTACACCCGGGAGTGAACCCGGACCACAAGGTTTTCGTCACCCGGACGCCGCGAAAGTCAGGTTTAACCAACTTCGCTAGAGAGCCGGGCTTTGTTCTGCTTAAAGTGGGTACTATCTATATAAATCCTATACTAATATACGGAAGTGAATCATGGACAGTTGGTAGATTGGTGAAAAAGTACTTGGAACCTGGGGAGATATGGTTTTATAGACAAATAATGAGATTACTCTGGCCAGACAAAAAGAGTAATAAAGACGTCTTGATAGAAATTGACTCACGAAGAGAACTGCTTGCCTACATCAGAAAGAGACAATATACATTCTTTAGTCATGTGAGGAGAAGGAGCAAATATGAGTACATCGTGACGCTAGAAAAGTTGGAGGGGAGGAGAGGCAGAGGGAGATCGGGAGAACAGATACTGGCCAGTTTGAAATCCCGACATGAAGGATCATCTGTATCTGAGGTGACCGAAAGTACACGAGACAGAAGGTTGTGGATGGACACGACTATAATTTCCACACGGCATGGACTTTTTGTGTGTGTGGGTGCTTTACCAATATGCCCCCCCCCACCCCTTTTTTTTTCCCTCCTTCCAGGATGACGTCACATTACAGTCCAGTATATTCGTGGGTAGTAATAGCGGATTTCCCGGCTTTCTGATGCTTTTAACGACCCTAAAATCTAGAACTGGGCCTAACCCCAACCCACCTACGTCCGACGAGAGAGTGCAGCCTAGGTACCACGACTGCCTGCAGCCTTTCTACCAACCCCTAAAATATTCGACTATCTGTTTGAGGGGATACATTGGGATAGAACCTTTAAAAAAAAATGTAAGTCTATCTCTTTAGTCCCCAAGAGCAACTGGCATTCAATGTGTCCTTTAGTTAACGCGGAAGCCGCCGTGAAGTAGGGGCGAGACGCTTGCCTGCGGATCGCAAGGTGGTGGGTTTTAGTCCTGACGATGCCGGACGTTTTTTCCCCCAACAAATGACCTTGGCTGTCATGTCGACCCAGCCTTGAGTGGGTACCAAGTATTTTAAAGTTTAGTTGCGCATCCTTTACAGGACGTTGCAGAATCAACCCCATCAGCCCCTAGCTGTTGTGTGGTTTCTTTAGGTAAATTTACGTCCAGTAGTTTGCCATTTCTTTCTGGACGGTCGGCACCCTGATACAACTGTCGAAACCAACGCAAGGCATATTGCCCGCAGCTGGGATCGAACTCGGCACCCTGGCATTACGAAGCAATCGCATCGACTTAGCCACAGAGCCGACGTACCAAGTATAACCCTGGAAAAAAAAAGTCTGCCTGCGTGATGTTCACCACATTACCAACCGAGTGACGGTTGGTCAATAAAAATATAGTTCTAGCCCTACTTACACAACATGCCTGAAGCGAGGAAAAAAGTTTATTTCGTTTAGCTACAAGTCTGCTCCGGAGGTTTAGGTCTAGCCCTACTTACACAACATGCCTGAAGCGAGGAAAAAAGTTTATTTCGTTTAGCTACAAGTCTGAGCCGGAGGTTTAGGTCTAGCCCTACTTACACAACATGCCTGAATCGAGGAAAAGGATTGAGTTTATTTCGTTTAGCTTCAAGTCTGCGCCGGAGGTTTAGATCTAGTCAACGTGCTTCGAGGTGATTTCGCGATGGCTTGTTCGATTGTAACTGCTGGCGATTGAGAAGCAAACTGCATTGGTTTTAACATTGGTGTTGACAGCCGATGTTCAGGGGTAATGGCGAATAAAATTGCTTAGTAAATCGCAAGTTAAGGTTAGTTGCGTTACCTTTGCAGGACCTTGCAGAACCAACCCGCAACAGCTCCTGGTTGTTGTGTGGTTTCTCTAGGCAAAATTTACTTCTAGTAGTTTGCCATTGCTCCTAGACGGTCGGCTTTCTTGATACTACTGTCAAAACCAACGCAAGGCGCATGGCCCGCAGATGGGATCGAACTCAGCATCCCGGCATTACGAAGCGTTCGCATCGACTAAGCCACACAAATCGCAAGTAGAAATAATAACTATTATTATTAATAATAATTCCCCGTGTGGGTTCCCGGGCCCTGTTATAGGGAAAACAAGAATAGACCCACTGCCTTTCCAAAAGCATTTCTGACGTCGATTAGGTGGGAACTTCCTCCGAAGTCGGAGTGCATCTGACTGAGAGGCAAGGAACCAACAGTCTGCACAAAAATGAGTCAGATTTGTCAAACGCATAGACACGCAATACTCAGGTTCTGAATGAGGACTCCAGTCCAGAAGTGGACGAACAACCAAAACTTTCCGCCGGTGTTTACTGCTTTTGAGCACGAAAAAAGAAACACCCTCCGGACTGAACTGCCAACACAGTTTCGTTTAAACTCCCAGGGGAGTTTAACTGCCCTCACAGTATATTATCTCCAGCCCCCTTATGACCCCTGGTACTCCACAGTGGGTATTTATTCCCCTAGCCCACGCGTGTCAGCATTCTGCTGAAAATACATCGACCCGGCTGCTTCGAGACACCAGCTAAGTGATTTTGTGTATATGTGGTGTATTGTTTTATTTGTATGTGCTGATGAAGGTCCATAGCCGCAACGTTCACGTTTTGTTTATATTTGTTATATTGTGAAGCTTGCTAATATACTTTTCGTCAGGTTTTACATCTTTTCTTGTATTTTATTTAATATGGTCCAATCTCTCTAAACAAAACAGCTGGTCAGCAGTGTAAACTACAAATCCCATACCCCAAACGACGGTTAAACACCCACCGCCCCCCCCCACGCCCCTACCTCCCTTTTATTCGCTCATAAAAGCTCCTGAACACCAGCAGTGTACAACTAAACGTTAGATCCTAAACCAAGCTGATAAACTTCTTATTGCGAATCAAACAGCTTAACCACTTTAAAGCATAGGCATCCACAGAGATAACTATTATTATGATGCATTGCGCTACCAGAATGATATATTATAATTATGTAATCATTATTAGTATGCACTTAAACAAGGCTAGAAGATATCTACGGAGGTTGAGGGCTCCTCCCCTCCGCTGTTTCTTTGTGTCCGCAATCCTAGTGTCTCAAGAGTAAAGTAAATGAAGACAATACCAATCAGGACCAGCACTATAGTCCGTTTAAAAAGTTTTGCCGTCAAATTTTTACAAACATCTTAAAAACTCTCACTTGGACCAACACGGAATCTGGTTCTTTATTAATATCCTACCCCAGATGATGTCACAGGACAGTCCAATATTTCAGAGGGTGGTAAGGCTGGGTTTCCCGGCTTTCTGATGCTTTTAACGATCCCAATACATCTAGAACTGGACCTAACCCCAACTCCCCTACGTCTCACGACTGCATGCAGCCTAGGTCCCACGACTGCATGCAGCCTAGGTCCTACGACTGCATTCAGCCTAGGTCCTACGACTGCACGCAGCCTAGTCCCCCCGATTATATGCAGCCTAGGACCCACGACTGCACGCAGCCTAGTTCCCCCGATTGAATGCAGCCTAGGTCCCACGACTGCACGCAGGCTAGGTCCCGCGACTGCACGCAGCCTAGTTCCCCCGATTGAATGCAGCCTAGGTCCTACGACTGCACGCAGCCTAGTCCCCCCGATTGAATGCAGCCTAGGTCCCACGACTGCACGCAGCCTAGTTCCCCCGATTGAATGCAGCCTAGGTCCCACGACTGCACGCAGGCTAGGTCCTGCGACTGCATGCAGCCTATCTACCACCTCCTGTAACATAAGACTGTCCAGTGACCTGTGGATTTAACCTGTTTTGGGTAGGAAATTTATAAAGCCCCCGAAATTTTGCATGTGCTCTTAAATTTTCCATGTCCTGGTGATTTTAATATTTACATGTCTTAAAGCGGCGAATTTCTTTGATCTTTATCGGACTAACAAAACGTGTTCTCCTGAAAAAAAAAAAAAAAAAATTAACATACAGTAAAACTCGTTTACCTCAAATCACAAAAGTAAGGATTGTTTTTAAAATAACTGCACTTGTGCAGAGATGCTTGTTGATTATTTTGATAGCCTATCATGCTTACATTGAAATATTGTGTTCTTCTAATTCACGGGAAACTGATGCACGAGATTGACCACAGGAAAGTAAAACGCTGGTTTTAAGTACACATTTCTTTTAAAACATGTGCAACTGAACAATTGTAAACGTTTTTGTCACTCAGTTGCTTTAAACTTTCTTGTCACTCAGTTACTGTAAACGTTCTTGTCACTCAGTTACTGTAAACGTTCTTGTCACTCATTTACTGTAAACGTTCTTGTCACTTAGTATAAACATTATATGTGCTTTGAATCGGTGTCTGTCTTTAGTCTATAATTTTTTTTTTTACATGACGCAAAAAAAAAAAAAAAGGTAAAACAAAATCTAGATGTAAGTGTCCAATGACAGAAAGGAAGCCAGGGTTCTAGCTGACCGCTTCATCTACGCAGTGCCCACAGGTCTACAAAAATATGGGCGTCATACACAATACCTAATGCACCAATGGCGTGAGAAAAGTCATTTTCCTGAACTTTTTGTCCGTGCCGTAAACTGTTAAAAGTGAGAAGGCAACCTTCAAATAATCCTACCCTTGAAGGAAAATAATTGTAAAGCTGTTCGTCCGTCAGTTGATGAATTCCTCCAATGTGTATCTTTGTCGACATGTTGTTCTTTTGATTTCGACATGTGCCTCTAGTATGTTTTTACAAATGTTTTATGATGATGGACTAATGTCATCCCCACAACCCAACCCTGGCTACGCCTTATTGGCCCTCCCTCTTTAGACACTCAGTGTACGTTGTTGTGGCCGTTAGCGTCTACTCCGCCCATTTTCCAGTTATACTGACCCCATTTTCTGTTCCAAGTCCGCGCTTTGGTGATATACATGCTAGTTCGAGTCTTCGTCTTAACGAAGTTTTTTTCGCCAGGGACACAGATGAGTATGATTTATTTAGCACATTAGAGTCCTATGTAGTCACTTCGTAGTTAGAGAATATGTGTACTGTATTGTTCTTTATGTGCTGATGAAGGCTAATTGCCGCAACGTCCTTTGTTTGTTTATTGTGATCGATTTTGTAAAGCTAACATAAACTATTTGTTTTTTCTTACCAACAGTAGCGTTGAGTATACATACAGTTTGATGATTCTAGTTTTTCATGTACTTTTGATCTCTCTAGCTGCCAAATAGTTTTCGCACCTTACTAAATATAACAGTTGTAAAAGGTAATGGCGTATCCTCTGCTGAATCAACCCCAGCTTTTTGTGTGTGGCTGTTGTACTTGTTTAAGGTAATATTCCCTTAAGTAGTTTGCACTTGCTTACTAAACGGCCAGCTCTCGATTTGAAACCAACCCAAGGAGGTCTGCGGCCAAATCGTATGCAGCTAGGATCGGATCCGACATTGCGAAGCACAGGCGCAACGCTAAAGAAACAGACGCCGACCTTACTGAATATAGCCAGAAAGTAAACAATGGAACAAACAGCACATTATGGAAACATCATATTTTAATAACTGACACTGTGGCAGATGGTTAATTAAACTCGTCTAAGGATATATTAATTTATAAAGCCACACCCGTGAAGGATCAGCAAAGTAGTTAAATCCTATCTATTGATCTGTGGGGGCAATGAGTGCTATGTCAAGTTGGTCGTTCAATAACAAAAATGTAATTATACTGTAGTTTTGTTTCGTTTAACGCTACCGCGGAATTTCTAATATCATTGATAGTTTGTCCTGACCAATCAGATTTTATTAGCGTTATTTCCCCACGTATAGGGCGCATTTCATCACCAAGTCTTCATGAATTATCCAGTTTCGTCCTTTTTAGGACGAAATTTTTTGTTCTTTGAAGCCCCACCCTGGCTTTCGCCAGGGACCGCAATATAGGCAGGCCATAAATATGGCCAATTGCTGAATGCGGTTTCTAGGACTTCTCCACGGCGATCCTCATCCACATGGTGGCACTTTGTGTCATCGGATGTTTATCGCTTGTGTGATGTCCTGGTGGGGTAGAAAGACAGTCAGTCAGACCAAGGCCTCATCATCAAGTGCATGGCCAGCTGGCGTAGGCGATCATGCATCTCCACAGATCTCGGTCTGTTGTGTTCTGGATCAAGTCCCCTGATGACACTCCCACTGTCTTAAGCCATCCTCCACCATTTTTCTTGGTCTGCCTCTGCCTCTTCTACCAGCGATGTTTTCATTTGTCACGATATTTTTCAATGCTTCGTTTCTCATCACATGTTTGACGCACTTATGTTCCAGAAAGCTAGGAATTAAAAACTATGTGCGTCTTATACAGTGGTAGTTTATCTCTACCAAAAAAAAAAATGTGTTGATCAAAATCCAAAAATCTAATGCGTCTTATACAGTGGTAGTAGATATCTACCAAATAAAATGTGTCGCTCAAAATGCAAAAATCAGGGTGGTTCTTATACAAGGGAGCGTCTTATTCTTAGTTAAATTAGGTACCATGAAATTGCGCTCTATCTATCTATCTATCTATCTATCTATCTATCTATCTATCTATCTATCTATCTATCTATCTATCTATCTATCTATCTATCTATCTATCTATCTATCTATCTATCTATCTATCTATCTATCTATCTATCTATCTATCTATCTATCTATCTATCTAATCTATATCTATCTATCTATCTATCTATCTATCTATCTATCTATCTATCTATCTATCTATCTATCTATCTATCTATCTATCTATCTATCTATCTATCTATCTATCTATCTATCTATCTATCTATCTATCTATCTATCTATCTATCTATC
>CAJHNH020002236.1:10000-12500 GCA_905116865.2 Candidula unifasciata | reverse complement strand
TATGCTGTTTATTAGCCAATCTTCCTTGATGTTCGGATGTTTTAAAATGTCAATATTTCTTCTTTTCTATGTCCATGATATTCTGAGAATTTTTTTCTATAGCATTTCAGCTCAAAAGTCAACGACTTACATCCGTGTGTTGCTACATGAAAGATGTATGCTCTTAAAATTTAATTTTGATTTCCTTGCTGGTGCTTAACCATATCATATTAATGCTTTTTTAATCTTTGCATTGCTTTGGCAATCCTCCTTTTGATTTTTGTCAGTCTCCATTGCTATTTGTTATAGACACTAGATATTAAAAGATTGTAACATTTTCAATTTCTTCATCATTCATTGTTATTTTTGGGTTAAAGCCAGTATTGTCTGCGGATATTATTTTCGTTTTCTTTAAATTTAAAAAAAAAAAAAAGGGTTTGATCTTCACTGTGCTTTTGCATGGACATGATTAAATTTTCTTTTTCTTTGACACTGTTCGAAAGGAGGACTGTGTCATCTGCGTAGCGAAGTTCCGAGCGATGAGCGATTCATAACTTTCACAAGTATGGTCAATTAGGACTTTTCTTAATAAACATTCAATAGGTATGGTGAAAGAATGCACCCCTGTCTCACTCTATTTGGCACCTCGAACCAGTTCAATGTTTCACCAACTGTTCTGATGGCTGCTTGTTGTTCATGATATACATTTTCAGGTGAATGCCTGTGACAATACGCTCGGTGACTCCAGAATGTCTTTCCTCAACCTACTTTTATTTCTTTGTATTTTGAAAGTATACAGGAAAATAGGGATTTGGATACATCCTTAATCTAAGTAAGACGACCACATCAAACCTTTAATTCTCCTGGACCGTTGGTCATATCAAACACTAAAACTTTTTCCCAGATGTTAAGTGTTGAGGTACAGAGATAAGACTGACCAAGCAGACTTACTGACTGGAGATTTGCACACCATCTGTTGGTGTCAGATATTTTATCTCCTAGCCAGACTTTTAGGAGCAGCTAACTCCGGCTAATTGTGTTTAATTCCCCCTGAGGTTACCTAACTCGACGGCAGGTCCGACGGTCACTATTGACATGGTGAGCAGAAAGTGTTAACAGAAGAATTGACACCGTCTGATTTTATTGTGATGGCAGGTGAAGTAGGCCGGAGGTGTGACTTGTCCTATTTGCTCTGGTCAGATGAATTGACCAGGAGATCCTAGCGTGGGAATTCAAACAATTGTTGTACAGTCACTGACTGACAGTGAATATACACCCACAGGGAGGAGCTGTGATATCCTTGAATGAGAATGATTTTAGGCGTAATGTAGGAGGAGCTTAATAAAAGTTATAAAGGGGTGAACTCTAGGTCTGGTAAATGAGATCCTGTCCAGCACCTGCCATCTGTTGGGCTTAACCTAAGCTTGAGACAGAACGTTTGGCATCGTGGTTTCATTTTTCCAGGTAAGATCGAAATTAGGTTCAAATCTATATTTTGTGATAGAAATCTAACTGTCTTTTTACTCAAGTGTGTGTCTTCATCACTTTGTAGTACTCCTAGGCGGACATTTCTTCATTCTCGTAGGGCACTGTCACATTGCTTTATTTCCTATTTGATAGTGTCATGAATGTTTTTCGTGTACATGTGTTTCAATGTTGTAAAACCTAAATGTTGTTGTTGCCATTGAAATTTAATGAACTATCATGTTTTTGAAATCACAAGCGTGAAGATAACTTTGGCAATCTTTTCACGTGTGGTTAATGTGAATCTGTATTACATACAGCTAACACACTGAAATGTGTTTAACTCTCGGGAGGCTAATGCGGAGATTGATCCCGGAGAGTAAATCCCTGAGATTTCTTATTCGATTCGCCTCAGAAATATTGTTAGCTTTTTGGGCGCGTCGATTGTTCCAAGCATAGATTCCAGAACTGGTTCTGTCTGACTAATTGTCATTTTGAGTCTGTACGAGAGATGGCACCTGACGTAGAAGACTTGACTATCATTACAGGACGTGTAGAGGAAGGCAGAAGATGTAACAGTTGGAATGTGAGATATAAGCCCTTCCAAATTGGACAGGAGTGAATGTGAGTATGAGGGAGAGATGAAATGTTTTATTTAAATAAACATGCTTGATGTTAGTATAATATACATGCTTAGTGTACATCTAGAGCAGATACTACAAATATGCGCTTGTTTCTTCATTCTCCAGTTCCCACATTGGGCAGGGACTAGTAGGCATCCATTATTTGCCGACCGTCGAGTGTAACGACCTGCAGAAAGCAGTGAGGACGACAAACTGGAAAAGATAGGCAGGGTCTCAAGCGGAGAACTGTCCAAAGGTTGTTACTTTCCAATACCTTTATGATTTCATCATTCACATCATTTCAACTCTACTAGCCTAAACAAGTTCATTTTATTTTAGTCAGATTTATTAAATAAATCTTTTTGATGTTGTTTAAACAAAGTTGAGTAAATTGTGTACTTAGGTTCAAGTGTCTTTGTGCATATTAGTTTACT
>CAJHNH020002236.1:0-5000 GCA_905116865.2 Candidula unifasciata | reverse complement strand
AAGGAAGGAAGGAAGGAAGGAAGGAAGGAAGGAAGGAAGGAAGGAAGGAAGGAAGGAAGGAAGGAAGGAAGGGAAGGAAGGAAGGAAGGAAGGAAGGAAGGAAGGAAGGAAGGAAGGAAGGAAGGAAGGAAGGAAGGAGGAAGGAAGGAAGGAAGGAAGGAAGGAAGGAAGGAAGGAAGGAAGGAAGCAAGGAAGGAAGGAAGGAAGGAAGGAAGGAAGGAAGGAAGGAAGGAAGGAAGGAAGGAAGGAAGGAAGGAAGGAAGGAAGGAAGGAAGGAAGGAAGGAAGGAAGGAAGGAAGGAAGGAAGGAAGGAAGGAAGGAAGGAAGGAAGGAAGGAAGGAAGGAAGGAAGAATGGAACGTAATGAAAATTAAATTGTGACAAAGATGATAATGAAGTAACAATATAAAAAACGTAATATTAATAGTAACATTATATAAACTATGCAAATAAATTGCTTTTTTTTTGACATATTGACTACTAAGACTGTACCTGACTGATTTGTAGTGTCTAAAAAGTCCTGATAGTAATTTTTCTACAATGACAACACTGATAAATCTCCAGATTCATCCTATTTGCTGGCTAAAAATACCAGGATTGCACTAATTAACTATAATAGAAATAGATGGATTCAAAGTAGAAACTCAATTTGGCATACACAATTCACTGTGTGGGAAAAAAGGCATTGGATTGAACGGGTTTCGAAGATACATAACTTACTGTGCTACATTTAAAATATTTGGCCAGATTTATGTTGCATACTCAGACCAAATATTAAATAACAATAACATACACAGTGTGTTGCGTTGATACACGTAAACTAAGGCTGAGAAAACACAGAGCGTTGCTTTGGAAAGAAAGAGTTGAGTAGTAAATATCCCAAAGCCGCATCATGGTCTAAGTGCACTCACCACTGCATTCATCATAGATCCATTTTCAAATATTAATGATTCGGAACTTCCTGAATTATTCACATCAATTGTATCACGCTTGAAATGGTTTGGCAAAGATTGCATTAGTGTTAGTACACTCTTTTGCGTTTAAAACATTTCTACTTTAATTCACTGGATTCACAGAAGCTGCACTTTAAAGAATATACCTTTAGGTTATAACGAGATAAATCTATTAAGCATGTGCCGTCTTCACAATGAAGGTTGGCTGCAATGGATCTCCAACAGTTCCTTGATGTACAATATCGTGAACTGCTGTTAGTACGCGTCTGGATGTTAACCTTCCACTTCAATCTATGTATGCCTCTCGCTCTCTTGCTTTCAACTTTCCCTCTAGTATGATTTTAATAAGAGTGTTTATCTTTTAATGTGGCCGAAATATTCAACTCGTATTTATTTTTCTCCAGGGATTCGGTGTGGGGTAGCAGATAGACGCCCGCCTGCGGATTGGAAGGTCGTGGATTCGGACTTTGCTCACCGCCCCCCCCCCTTTCCCCTCAGTAACTTTGACTACCTGGTCGACCTATCAATAAATGGGTAACGCTTAATGTCATTGGAAAGATGGCCGGCGTGATGTTGACCAATCACCCATCCAGTTCCAGTTGGTCTATAACATATACGTTTAATACTGAATGCCCGATATGTCTGAATGTGTGAGAGAGGGTCGTCTACTTTTTCTGACTTATTTCTTTCAGTCACTCTATTTTTATTTACAGACTTTTCCAGACCTCTTATTTTGATTTTGTTTCCATAAAATACGACAAATTACTGCCCACAATGTGCAAGACTGCGAGGAAATAGAAGATCGGGGTTTATGTTAATGTCGTCCCCATGTGGGAGGCAATTTCTCGTTATTGTGAAGCTCCACCCCAGTTTTTGTCAGGGTCCGTATTATAACGTAACGGTTGAATGCGGTTTCTGTGTCCTCTCCACGGGTGATCCTCATCCGCATGGTGGCAGTTTGTGTCACCGGGTGTTGATCGCTCTGTGTGATGTCCTGGTCGGGTAAACTTTACTTACTTACTATGGAAGAGCGGATTTTTCTGGCTACAATAGCGAAAGCTACAGGAACACTCATACTGGACAAACGAGACATTCTGAAGACTATTTATGAGTGAATGCTGACAGAAGACACAAAGCTAGAGGAAATAGCACTGTGGCGAGCAATGTTATTCTATCTGGCGCATATAACCTAGTCACAGTTATAACCTAAAGCTCCTCCTTCAGGTATGCATAACTTAACGCAGCTTTTTTTTCCCCGCAAAGTAAGCCAAAGTAAACCCTTAGCAGTGGATTCATACTGTACGATAGACATGACTAATAAAGCTAGATTTCTTAACTTAAGTGGTGATTAGTTGATCATGCGTCTTAGTACACTTCTGTCTGCAGTGAGGCGCTGTCTTCATTTGAAACTGACAGGTTCTTTTCCCGGTATGGTAACAATAGCTTCCGACTGTTGTCTAGTCTAATGTGTCATGCAGTCTTTTTACTCTTTTCTGTGAGTGCCAATCAATACAGTCTTTTTTTTTTTAAATTAATCTGTGTGTGTGTGTGTGTGTCTGTGTGTGTGTGTGTGTGTGTGTTTCTACCACCACAATAGTTCCCCATATGTTAGTTTCTACACAATGTTTGACGATTGTTACTGTTGACATCTTGACAGAGATACCGTGTGATAGAAAAAGCCGAACCATCAATTAGAAAAATATCGATAAAAATAATAAATTTGTGTTTTAAAAGAACTGTTCACTCATCGATATTATATAATAAACTAACTATCTATGATACAAAAGATGCACAACTAATGAGGTGTTAAAACAACTAACATCCTGGGTGCAATGAAACACAATCAAAATATTTTCTATAAGGTTAAAATGGTTGTATGTGAAAGAAAACTTTTTTTGTGAATCCTTTACAGGACGTTGCAGAACTAACCCCAACATTTTTTTGGCTGTTTTGGTTTTTCTAGGCAAATTTACGTCCAGTAGTTTGTCATTGCTTTCTTGACGGTCGGCTTCTTTATACCACTGTCGAAACCAACCCAATGCGCATGGCCGGCAGTTGGGATCGAACCCGGCACCCTGGCATTACAAAGCGCGTTCACAACGCCTAAACCACAGACTCCGACATATGATAGAAAGAAACGCGAATAATGTGCTTTTTTCAGGTTAAAAAAAGCGAAAAACTATCTATGACTAAAAGGAGTACAAACAGTTCACAAAAATCAGATCGGTAGGTAGGTAATTTGTAGCCTACCAGGACATCACACAAGCGATAAACACCCGATGACGCAAAGTGCCACCATGTTGATGAGGAGATGTCCCGGAAACTCCGTTCACCTGTTCGGCCATATTTATGACCCAGCTATATTAAGGGTCCCCGGCACAAGCCGAGGTGGGGCTTCAAAATAAGAAAACATTTCATCCCACAAGAAAACAACTTAAACAATTACTTTCATAAAGTAAAAATAACGAATATCTGTGACGAATTAATAAAATATTACCTATGGTACAAAAAGGAACTATAAGTTATAGAAAGAAATAGATAAAGTATTATATTTATGGTTTATATTGCGGTCTGTGATAAAATAAAGAACGAACACTGTCGAAATAACAATTTAGGAGTCGAAATAACAATTTAGGAGTCGAAATAACAATTGTTTCACGATAATATGAAATGCTAACAGTTCACTTTCTTTTGGGTTAAAATAACATCTGCCTGTAAAGGAATTAAACAACAACAGTATATAATCTATAAGGTTAAAATAATTTGTGATAAAATGATACAAAAGTAATTTACCATCGTTGGTGATTTAATAGTCTTACAAGTACTCAAAGAACAACAGATGAAGTAGTTTGGACACCTAACAAGAATGCCCTGGTACTCTCCGCCACAGCGAGCCACACTAAAACGTTACAACGGGTATCCAGCGAGTGGAAGACCTCGAAAAATATGAAGTGATGGCATTAAGAACAACCTTACAGAAATGAACATCAGTCTTGATACTGCTTTTGACAGAGCTCATCAACGAATGTTACAAGACTTCGCTGAGGTACAAGGTGGAAAAGAAGAAAAAGAAGAAGACCAAGATGATTAAATAACATTTGTCTAAGATATAATGAAGTACGAATAGTGTACTACACAAACATTTTACCTCTAGGTAAACCCCCGGGAAGTAAAGACGGCCAGGATGAGGTTCACCACATTATCCATCCACCGTCTATTAGTGTATAGAATATAGGTCTAGCCCTATATGCCCAATACACCTGAAGGCATAGGAAAGGGCCCTTTACTTGTTAAATAAAAGTAGTTTAGAGTACGATCTATGAGGCTGATAGCATTGCTTACAAAAACAATAATTTTTCTAAAAAGTGTAGGAAATTATAGGGAAGAGGAACAAAAGCATAATAAAAACAAATAGTTTATTTCAGCTTTAAAGAAAAACAAATAGTTTATGTCAGCTTTAAAGAAAAACTAAACGTCTATTTTCCATGCGTTCAGGCGTATTGGACATATAGGGCTAGACCTATATTTTTTATAGACCATTCGGCACAAGATGCGTGATGGGGTCAGCATCACGCCGGCCGTCTTTACTTCCCTGAACTGCACCCGGTACCCACTCAGGGCTGGGTCGACCTGGGAGTCAAGGTCATTTTTGAAAACAGTCCGGCTCCGCCGGGGAGCGAGCCCACGACTTTCCGATCTGCTCGCGAGCGTCTAGCCGATAAGCCACAGTCAAACCCTTTACGTCAGCTTTACAAAATCAATTACAGTACTTAATTTCTTTACTTGTCCTGAAATATCTTTATGAATAAATGTCTTTATTGAACAAACTCTGACTCGAAGAGCCGCTTTACGGATGAAAATCCAAAAGTAACAAAGATGAGACAGGCCGTTAAAATTTTAAAACCCGTACTTCTTTTGTAGTATCCAAACTACACCAAGAGACAATAGATCAAATGGTTTGGACATGTGTCATACTGCCACCAGATAGTGACACCAGAGAAAAGCCCGTCTCTTAGACATAGGAGCAGACTACGCAAGCCATGCATAG